>CATIWR010060532.1:0-13318 GCA_949677035.1 Omphalea diandra
GGGAGTGGACGTAGGGTTGATTAATACCCGAACCACTATAAATCGCTTGTGTTCATTATTCTCATTATTCTTCCCCTCTTCTTTATTTTTAAATTTTTATACACCAATTCAACCCCCCTTCTTGGTGCCAAGGGCCAACAAAAGTGGATAACTCGACCATATACATCTCTACCGCCTTTAGCTTCTCTTGAGTTTCGTTAAGTAGGTTTTTCGAGGTGGTAACTTGCTTTAGCATATCCTTGTGCTCCGTAGACAAAGAATCAAATGCATCACGAGCCTTTACCAACATTGTCTCTAACTCAGTGAAGCTTTTGAATTCTTTCTCTATTGTCTCGAGACAAATAGCTAAGGCCACCTCAATCATCACTACCTGGAAAAAAAAAAAGCGATAGAGGAAATAACCAAGTTAATGTCTTCACCAATACTTATAAAATTTTAAAGTATGCATGACTTAGAATCCCTTAAGATAAGGCATTTGAGCACAAGCAACCAGTTGTCGGTTAGTGAGGTCCTCAAACCTTTCCTTATCACTGGGTAGGAGATAAATTCTCCCAAATGTTTTGTTAATCGTCTTATTGCTTAAAGAACAAGACTCGTACTTATTCTTCAGATACTCGCATGAGTCGAGACACCGACTTAGGTTTCTAGGGAGCATGGAGAGCTCCTTATCCAAGTCTGACTCTATAATCTCCACGCGGGCCTTCTTGGAATGTGGCTACTTAGTGAAAACCTGCTCATCTATCACTTCCACTGTCTTATATGGACAAACAAACTTGGAGGCTACCCCAATAGTTTTTTTCAACCCATAGCTCAGACACGTTAGCCTCGTCCGCAGACTTAATTTGCACCTTTTGTTGCTTAGCACCTCTCGTGACAGCCTTGACAGCTCGGATGACTTTCTACCTTGCCATCTCCACTTTCAGTGCCTTCATGTCCATTTCTACAAAATAATGAAGCATTAATACACATTATATGCAAATGATTTACCATATATAAGGCATATGTATTAGCTCATGCAAAAAGGTGTATGTCTATCAAGTTGGTTAGATCAACAAGATCTTCAACTAAGGCTCAGAGATAATCAACCTGTTGTTGCTCTGGCTCAGTAGGAGTCAATGTGCACTCCCAGTTATCTTTTCTCATCCACCGAGTTGGAAATCTCATGACATCGTTGCTTATGATAATGAAGAATTTATCTTTTCTACCCTTTATTAATGACAGATAATAGGTGAACATTCCCATGTCTAGCTTAGCTGACACATGCCAGTGATCCTCACTAGCATAATCTTTGATAATAAAAATGTGCCTCACTGCACCAATAGACACGACGAGCCCTTTTTCCCAAGCTATGAGGAAAAACCCAACCAATATCCTAATACCATTTGGTGCGATCTAGGAAATGGAAATGGGAAGATTGTAGCACCTCAACACTTCCTGATTAAACCTGAGAACTGGAAGTGTGAACCCATCCTTCAAATTTTCTTCGTATAACATGAATTGATTCATACCTGCTGAGAACAAGCTCTCAGACTAAGGCTCGGGACACTTAGCTTATACTCAAAGGGGATGTTATACTTCAAACGAATCCTAGCCAACTTATGAATCGATATTCCACTTCTTACCTCGACCACTTTCAGATTTACCCTTCTTAATTGGTTCAGGTTGTATCCCTACTATAGTCAAATCGGCACTGTTCCCCCTTGAGCCTACTCTTTTAACTAGTACTTGCCTTTCCTCGGCCTTATTACTGTCGTCCTCACTAAGTTCATCTATTTCCTCCCCCTCCCCTTTGTCACCCCTTCCAAAATCTTGACCTCATCCTCACCCACTACACTAGTTAACACTCATACTTTGTTCCCCATGGTTATGGTAATAGGAATATCATCGACATAAAGCGAAGCCAAAGGAATTACATCCTCATAACACATAGAATCCATTTCTATTTGTAAGAACATAACAAAGAAGAAGAAGAAGAAAGATGGTAAAACATACAAAAATCTCACCTTTAGGAGAAAAGAAAATATTAATCGCAAAATCTGATAATCTCGGCAATAAAATTGGACCTTGAAAAAAGAAAAAAAGCCACCAATGACAGGGATGCAACAATGGCCTTCCTGTCAAAGGAAAATGAAGATTTATAAATCTGAAGAAGGAAGACCAAAGAACAGGGCTAGATGAACCATGCTTTCATCAAATGGCCCTGCTCATCTTAATTACCCTAATCATATGTACAAATCCCAATAACCATCACCTACACAACACATGTATGACATGTTGATATAGACTCTTCAATTTTTCAATTTTAAAGTTTCAATTTCTCTCCCAATAGTAATATCAATAGGTCGGATCTTGACCACATCTCCAATGTCTGGCTCATCTAAATAAAGAAACAGCTCAGGCATACATTCTCGAGTCCGAGACATAAATAGACTCGGATCCAATGATACTATCCAAGCACATACAAGTCAGGCCTAATCACAAATAAAAGCTCAATTCAGTCCCTATCGTTACAATAGGTAATAAAAGTCAGCTCGACCCACAATAAAGCCCATAAAACCACAGATCAAATTTGTTTCGGCGCATTCAAGAAGCAATTAATGTGTAACTCATCTTAAATAGGAATATTATTTCTTATTAGGAAGGTAATTCTCATCAGGAAACCATTATCAAATAGGAAGATATCAAGTTCTACTCCAACTAGGAAATAGTTTTCCCTAAAAACTATATAAAGAGTCTAACTAGGTACTCTACATGCATTACAACCACTTATTCACTTCCTCTCTAGCACATTATTAACTTAAGTATTGAAATAAACTTTCGGTAACTAGTTGAATACCTTCTCACCTCTATTGTTTTGTAGGAACTCAATCAAAACCATTCGAGCCAATCACTATTGCTTAGCCCGAATCACCCAAACTGACTACTGTAATAAGCCTCACAACATCAAATATGATAGGAGATTTATTTTTATTGTAAGAGTTTTAAAAAATCCACATGTATATGTCTATGTGTGTTCTTTAATGCATGCAAATTTAACTTTAACTTAAATAATAATAAAGTCATAAATTAGTTAAATTTAAATAAAATTTTTATAGAATTATAGTAGAAAATTGTTATTTGAATAATCAATTAAATGAAACTTTTATAATAAAATTAAGAACTACTTATTATGAAACTAGAAAAGTAAATTTTAAGCAAACTCGTATTGATATTAATTTACAAAATCAGTCTTTACATATTGATTTAAATTCTGAATGTTATGAAATAAAATAAAAAAAAATACACATTTATGTGTTTATCTTACTACCTTAAAATTGAAACTCTGCTAATGTTTGTAGCAATTTATAAATTATTTTTTATATTCAAGACAAAAGTTTTTTGAAGTAATTTATAAGTCAATCAAAATTAAGTCTATTTTTGTATGAGTTTAAACATTTGTGCACGTACTAATATAATTTGATGATTAAATGCACATTTATCGAGACAAAGGCTCAAATTTAAATATCTTTTATTGAGCTTTAAAAAAGGATATACTATTATATGAATCTATTGAGATTCTCAAATATTAATCTCAAAAATCAAAATTAAAAAAAAAAAACTTTGAAATATAAAATGTTGGGTGGGAAAAGTGTTGACCAAAATTAAAAAAGGGACGTCCTAAAACGTAAATGTGGGTGGTCAAGAAAAAGTCCAGAGCAAAAGGCTTACGCGGCTAGGCCGAAGCCCAATGATGCATCTACAAAATCCAGTTTTCCTCACGCAATTCTTGCTATCGTCTTCGGAAACACCGTAACGCAGCAGGGAGGCTAGCGAAGATGATAATCCCAGTTCGCTGTTTCACTTGCGGCAAGGTAATTTCATACTCGCTTCTCACCAGACCCAGATGGCTTAATCATTCTTTATTATTATTATTATTACTCTCGCTCTAGGGATTTAAAACCCGTTTATAGCTGCATATTCTTCAGCTTGGAATTTTTTGTTTTTATGAAGAACGGTAATATTCTTTTTGTTAGGTTTTATTATATTTTCTTTGATGTTGATTCTGTGATTTTCTTGGGTTTAGGTGATTGGGAATAAATGGGATACGTATCTTGACCTTCTTCAAGCAGATTATTCTGAAGGGTAAGATATTCACAGAAATTGTTCAGTACCTTTTGTATTCTTTGTGCCTTGGCTTTGTGTTAAACTAATCTTTAGCTTGAGGTAGCATTTGCATAATTTGTGTATCTGTTGATTTCTGTTTAACTACATGATTTCTTTTTGTACTATTGACTTTTTGTATTCTAGATTATTGGATTTCTCATAAAACCCCATGTAACTGTTATATGCGCGTCACATTGCATATGCTGGAATTCAGTGAAGTCTGCTATTGTGTTTGATGTGTGCTTATGCATTGAGGATTATGTATTTTGATGTTTGAGATATGATTATTCCTGCTGTATTTTATTTTTTTTTTACCTATATTTTATTTGAGGTGGGATGCCTTTGTATCGATGAGAATGCATAGTTTGAAATGTTTTAAAGGTTATGTGAAATGCTGTGAGCTATGGGTGTTGAGTTGAATAGATTCGTTGAGCTCCCTCCAGTTCTTCCGTATGTTTCTCTTCTAAGTTCTGAATTGCAAAATTAAAAGTATTATAGTGTCTAGCTGACTCTTGCATGCTTAACATTTACATGGAATTGATTAACAATTATGAACAGAAATTGTAGAGATTAAGGATATTTCAAACGCTAAAAATAACATCTTGTTGCTCGCCATGCAGAGATGCTCTTGATGCATTGGGGTTGGTCCGTTATTGTTGTAGGCGAATGCTCATGACTCATGTTGACCTCATCGAGAAGCTTTTGAACTACAATAGTAATTCTCTTTTTTCTCTCTCCCTCTCTATTTTATGTGTATGCATCTCAACTATATCGAGTTTGTTGAATTTTAATCACGCACACCCTTGTAGGTGTATATCGTAGCTATGTGGTTGTTGTGATTTAGCAATTTAGTCGATTACTTAACTGTTGCCTCACTGGATTAATAATTATTTTCCCCTGGAAAAAAAAATCAAAAGTTTCAGCATCTAAACAATTCAATCATGCTTCCAAGTTTTCATGATTAAATCCTGTCAGCAGTTTGATTCTAAATTTTATATCTGATTTATCACCATATTAGTGAACCTAATCTTTCTAGATATGACCAACAACTGTGATTTACATTTTAAAGCTGACATCAAGAGAATGGGATGATTTTATATATTGAACATTTACTAAGCTTGATTCAATCTTATGTGCAAACTCAGATATTTATTTGTTTTGGAATTTTACTACTAGACATGGATGTTGTTTCTGGTGCTGACAGACGTGTTTGTTGCAGCTCTGGAGAGAACTGACAGCGGTTGAAGGAGACTGGATTACTACTGCGTTTACACTAGCTATCATGAGTGCTTTGTAAGATTTGTTGTGACTATGGCGAAAGTGTAGACATTGGAGAAGAAAGGCTCTTTGGAATGTTTAAATATTATGTGAATGTCAATCACTGTTGTTTGAAGCTATCTACTTGCTGAATTTCTGGGCAGCCAAAAAAAAAAAAACCTTTATAAGGTTGTTAGATTTCAGATTAATGGTGCTTGCATTCAGAAGCTATAATAGATGGTGTTAGGGCTTAAGGGGAATACTGCTTAGGGTGGGAAGGAAGAACAAAAATATGATTAGGTTAACGTAGTTCAATCTTTTTTAACTGTGCTATCTGCTCTTCAATGTTAACATCTGCAGATCATGTTAGAGTTGAGTAAGAAAAACCACCAGTTTTCCTTGGCACTATCCAGCTCAGGAGGCCATTGGCTGCAGACTGCAGGTGCACCATATGGCATTAGCTATGACTAGGTTGCCTAGCTTCTGCACCTTTTTTCAGGTTAAGTTTGTTTTAGGTGAGTATGTTTAGATTTTATGGTTTACAGACAGACCTTTGACATTGGAACTAACTTCATAAAGAAGAATTTGAAATCTTTCCTTGGCTAAAGTGGTTGAGTTCACTAGGATCTGTATGAGAAGCATGTGTGTAGGGCAATGACTATTTGGAACAAATAGGGTCATCCAATGGAATTTGTTTCACCTGTTATAGAGATTGAAAGTGCAGCATAGTAATGACAGTAGACTATCTTCATTAAGGAAATGTGGTTTTTTTATCTTAATCTTTTCGCTACTGGTAATTGGTGCTTCTAATTTTTTATTTTATTTATATTCTTTTACAAATAGATATTCATTTGATTATGGTAAACAGTAGTCCCCTGAGAATTGATTCTGGTACAAACTAACTTACAGCCTTGTATATCTTTATATAAATTTGAATGAAGAATAGCCTATTAAGAAGAATGAAGAATAGCCTATTAAGAAGAACAGCAAACAACCTCATAATTTGTGTATTGGCAGCATCAAACAAGAGTTGATCGGACCCTCAAACTCTCTCTTCGTGCACTTAATGACAATAAAGATGTCATAGTAGGGGCATTTGGTCCATTGGCCGGGGCAGTGTTCATATAAAACTAGGTGACCAAACTCAACTTGGCTCTAGTGAATTTGTGTATGCACGAATCTATGTGTAGCACTGTTCTGTTTATTTTTGTTTAATTAATAGACATAAAGGTTAACTATAACATCATGATTATGTTATTTGTTATTTTTGCTATTGCTTCAACTACTTGTAAGTTACAATGAGTGACATCTTTGTTAAATGAGATTGGCAGACTAATTACAGTTTCTCCTGTACTTCAGCGCGATAATTTGAGTGCTACTTATGTCATTACAACTTCCAATTTTTCATTCTCGCTCCAAACATTTAAAAATTGATTCTTATTATGTGCGAGATCATGTCTCAAACAAGTTTTTTTTGGGTTTGATACACGTCTTTTGCTGATCAAATAGTTGATTGTCTCACCAAGTCAATGTTCAAGAATTGATTTCTTGTTCTGCGTTACAAGTAGTCGTTTCACCCCTTTATCAACTTGCGGGAAGGTGATAAGGGTAACAAATATTGTTTTTAAATTTTGTATTTTACAGCTTGTTTGTAACCACTTCATGTCTTGTGTATCTAATTTGTATCATGTTTTATAAATACTTAATATCAATAGGCTGACTTGTGAGTTTTACTTTCAATACCATTTACAGCCATAACGCTGCAAAAACATTTATATGGAAATTAGTTGTCTTGTGGGTGCACTCAGAGGTTAAAAGGGAAAAGAGTGACGAGTTGGAAAAAGTACTATTTCACGTAAGAAAAAGAAAAACCGTGTGAAGTACATATATATTAAAAAGACTTATAATTTAATATTTTAAAATTTTAAGTGAAAATCGGGTGTTTATTATTTTTATTTTTTTTTTCTCTTTTCAGTCATGTAGATTCCATGAATTAGCACGTTTGACAATTTTTATTTTTCATTTACTTTTGACTATTTTTATTTACTTTTTTCCTTTTCAATCATTACACTCCTTGAACTAGCACCGTTGAGAATTCTAATTTTGATTTACCTTTTTTACTATTTTTATTTACTTTTTTGACTGACATAATTTGTTCATCTAATAGGAGCAAACATTTAAGTGATTCAGTTTATTTTTTATTAATTTTAAATTGATTGAATTTTATATTTTAAAATTAAACTAAGTCAAAATTTTTAAAAAATTAAATAAGCTGAAATTATATATTCACAAATCAAATCAAAACTTATAAAATTTTAATTTAATTAAAATTACATATATTTTAAATTAAAATTAGACTAAAAATTAAAATAAATACAATTAAATTATTAAATAATAGGAGTGAGCATGAGACTTGGATATTTCCAATTGGATTGAATTGGAATCGAAAATTCCCAACGTGAATAGTAAAATACCCTAATCAAACTGTATCGATTTTTTTAAACGGGATGGTACCAGAGATTTCATATTATCCAGACTGAAAACCAAACCAGATTGTATTGTAACCATTCTGTACCAAAAAAATTGAACTGAACATATATATATATAAGTATTTTAATTATTAGGTTTACTAATTAACTTACTTGATTGGTATACATTAATAATTAGACTTTATTAATTATGAATTATAAATTAATAGTAAATATTAAAAAATTCTGATTGAACATTTAATGTGTAAGTTATTAATTATAATTTATTTATTTTAATCTTAAATGAGAAAATATAAAATATATTTTATTTTAGTTCATAAAAGATTAAAAATATAAAGTTTAATTTTAATAAATTAAAATAATCAAATACCTAAACCAGGATTGAATCGAACTTAATCATCCTGAAAAAATTGAAAAATTGAACTGAATTGTCCTGAATTTATAAGAAGTCAAATCAAACCGAATTAAAAATTTGAGATAGTATCGATTTTTTATTTTTAAAATTTTCAAAATTTTGACAAGATCTCAGATTTTCAAATTTGCAAAGGAAATCAAACCGCACTCACCCCATTAAATAATATTAATTTAAATAATTTATACGATTTTAATTACTTTATGCTGAGTTATCACTCAATATAAATATTTCAAAACATAGATATAAAAATATATATTTTATAAAATAAAGAATGAAGTTGTTTATTTGGATATAATGTAATGGGTTACAATATTGCATCCGCACATAAACCATTAGAAAAAACAGTTATGAAAAATCTATTGGTAACCTTTTATTTTCTCTTCACACTCCTTATCTTTTTACAACTTCATTTTTTTTTACCTTTTTAATTTTTGCAACTCTTTTTCTCAATTATAAAAATTTTTAAATTCATTTTCAATTGCATAACCTCGTTTCACCTTGAAATCATAAACTCTTATCTAAATTGAAAGATTAAAATTTTGAAATTAAGAAATTTAAATTTTTAATAAATTTTTTATTTTATAAATTTTAAAATTATAACTTATTTTTTATGCATATAAAATTTACTTTTACACATCAAATTCATCATTTACTAAAATGTGAATTTTTGTCAAATTCCTCATTTTAATAAACAAGAAATTTTATTCAATTTTTTAAATTATAAAAATGCTTTAAATTCTATAAATTTTATATGTCTAACAAATAAGTTACAATTTAAAATTTTATAAAATAAAAAATTTATTAAAAATTTTGATTTATTAATTTCATAAATTTCAAAATTTATAAATTTTAATTTTCCAATCTAGACAAGACATTTCAAAGTAAAGAGGCTTGTGTAATCGAAAAATAATTGTAAAAACTTTTTATGATGGAAAAAAAAAGTTGTAAAAATTAAAAAGTGTAAAAAAAATATATTGTAAAAAATTAAATAAAAAGAAATTATAAAAAGAAAAAATAGTGTGAAAAGAAAATGAAATGTAAAACAGAATTCCCAAAACAGTTAACACGTACGCCCAACAACAGGTTCAAAGTCGTCTCCATCACATCACTACTTCTTCGCGCTTAAAAAAAAAAAAGGCAAATCATTCCTATTGTACGGCCCACCACCGTCCTTCTCGGTCCAAATCCCCTCATTTCCTCCTCACACCATTTCACCAATCCCCATAACCAAATTGAAAATCCCTGGTATTCACGCGCCACCGCACGCACCCTCCCCGCATACATGGACCAGCAGCCCAAGGCGGAGGCGGACCAGAAGAAGACTGACTCGACACCCGATCCAAAAACCGCAGATACTATTAATCATTGCCACCATGAGCCGAATCGAGAAGCAAATAAAGGCAACGGAGGTGCGCCGGCGGGAACGGATTCTGAGGCACCGGCTCAGGATCACGGGGATCAGTTGCAAGGTCCGACCCCCACGGGGTCTGGGAGAAAATCGGTTCATTGGAGTCCCGATTTGGTGACCGATTCTCGTGCTGCGCAGGATAACAACAGCAACAACTATGGCGATAAGAATAATAGCAACTCTAATGACAATAATAACAACATTCACTTTGACGGATCTAATCCTTACGTTTCTTCATCTCCTCTTCTATCATCTTCTTCTTCCTTCAACTTCAAAGGTATTTATTTATTACTAATTATTTATTATCATTTGGATAATCAATTAAAATGTATGGATATGATTGGACCAGATACGATAGGAACTGTGCGGGAGGTGCTGGGGAGATGGGGAAGAAAGGTGGGAGAAGCTACCAAGAAGGCTGAGGATCTGGCTGGTAACACGTGGCAGCATTGTAAGTTCTTTTAATTGTTTGTTAGTTTTAAAATTTCAAGGGATGATTCTAATCTATTTGATGTTATTAGTTTAAATTAGGAAAATTTTATTGCTAGTTCGTGGATGATCTAATGGAAGCGAAATGGCATTAAGTATAGATGATATTCAATCACGGGAAATCTTAAAGTTGTAACTGAAACATGAACTTGATTTTTATATCTTTATTATGGGGCATTGCTAATAGTGGTACATTTGTTCTGCTATTCGGAGTTTGAAAATAATTCAGGAGTGACTGATGGTAATTTTCTTTTATATGTATCAGTTGGGATTTGTCGTATATGAGAGGGACAGAAAAGCAATATTCTGGTTTGTGAATTAGCATTTTGTTTAAGGGACAAGTAGATGTGAGAAGAGTATGGAAGTAATTACAGATGTCCAAGCAGCAATGGCCTTCCATTCCTTGCTTTTGTTTTTTTGGTAGTTAAATGACCTGTTAGATAATAGATCCTCACTATTTGACCTATCATTTTGCAAACTGATGGTTCAAATTCTAGTTTCATTGCAGCAATTCTTAGGAGTTGATGCATTTTTAATGGCATTGGGATGACACTGGTGTAGGTCATATGAATTATTGAATAACATTTGCATATGATATGGCAAATGGATTCCTGATAACTGCTGGATTTTGGATTTTAGAAATAATGATGATTTTAGATTTTGATTAATGAAGATCATCTAATGAGTACGCTCCTCTAAAATGTCAATATTTTCAGTTTTAAAGTTTTCCTATCTACACCCTTAGTTGCCAGAGCTGTGCCTTGATGCAAGGTGCACCTGGCAAGTTGCCATCCTAAAGACATACGTCTAGGCACCCAGTTGGGTCATTTACCAACAAACGAGGGCTTTACTTGTATCATTGGATAATTTGTGTAACGCCTTTGTGATTTGATTATCTATGTCAATAAAGTAAGTGCAAGTAGATGGAATTAACTGTTAAAAGTTTAATATACAATAAGTTCTGTGCCTCAATCCTAAAATAGAAACTCCTTCCTCCCCCCAAATCAATCGATTGTCTAGAATACTGGCAAGCCCAGGTCAGTTACTGCTTCTTTCTGCTCCTCCTACTCAACTCTTTTTCTCTCATCTATCTTCGCTGTCCTGAAAAATCTGATATTCCCATTGTGGATTTTAGTAATGATATTTCCTTTTTGGGGGAGAGGGGGGAAGTAAAGCTTTTTTTTTTTTTTTTTTTTTTTTTAATATGATGTCAAAGGAAAATTTTTATTAGTTTTATAGGAGAAGCTTCAGAGCTGAAATTAGAGATTTTTATTGTGATTTTGTGCATCTCCATTGGAATATGACTGGTGTCTATTGCTTCTTCCCCCCCCTCTCCCCCATCTTTTATGCACTTAATTTATGTTGAAATATGAATGTCATATAAAATTTGGTTTTTGGCGAATATCGAGATAAGTGTTACTGTCTTGTGTACAATATGGAGTATATGGTTGTTGGAATGGTCTGAATTTTATTCTATTATTTGCAAGTTGTGTTGCTTTTTCATATAGCTTCTTATTGGTCTGAAATTACTAGTCAGTTGCATTTTATTTATTTATTTATTCTTTTTTTTTTGGGGGGGGGTGTCAAATCAGTGAAAACATCCCCTAGCTTTACAGATGCAGCGCTTGGAAGAATTGCTCAAGGAACAAAGGTACTAGCAGAAGGTGGTTATGAGAAGATCTTTCAACAGACATTTGAAACAGTTCCAGAAGAGCAACTCCAAAATTCATATGCATGTTACTTATCAACATCAGCTGGTCCAGTTATGGGGATTTTATATGTATCTACAGCAAAGCTTGCTTTTTGTAGTGACAATCCCCTTTCATATAAATCTGGTAGCCAAACTGAATGGAGCTATTATAAGGTATGTTTTCAGTGGTTCTATTTATATCCATTCGATGCCATATATGCAATTGGAAGATATTGATTTCCCTATTGATTGTAAGATTGAACTTTAATATAAGTTTGCATGTGCCACCTGTATATGAGCCTAGGCATAATCTTTCTTAAAACTACAAACAATTTTTTTGGGGGCAATCTCTTAATTTTTATTGCTGTTTTTACATGATAGCATATGCTTGAACATTAAGGCTACATATTTTGCAGTTGTAGCTGTAAAGTTTATTTTGGAATAACAATGCCTCTGGTCTTTCGCTTAGATGATAAAGGGCTGTGATGGCTTTGGATCAATTTCTTTAAACTTGATTGGTCACTGAACCAGGGTTACAATAGAGGTCAAATGAATTATATTTATAGGTATATTGAAAAGTGGCCAATGGTTTGCAGCCTAGTGGTCAAGTGCCCTCCTCATCATGTAGGAGGTCAAGGATTTGAACTCTAGCTGCCCCCTCCCTAATTTATGGGGTGTCAAAAAAAATAAATTAGAATATATAGCATAATAAATATCAGTTCATAAATATAGAAAATTTCAAGTGTTCTCAATGATATTTTAACACATGATAAAGCTAAAAATAATCTTTGATATGTGAAGATATTCTTGGTGAAAAACTTTTGAGTACAAAATGCTGCTACACTTTGAAGAATATAAGTTTTGTGCCAAAATTATGAATAAATAAGTTAATTTTTAATTTGTATAATTGAAATTCTAACCTTCATTGAAATATAAATTTTTTTTTAGGAGAACATAAGGGGTCAAGTGTGCCATTTTAAATCTTGTAGTCAAAGGTAAATGTTTATTATTATGTGGAAAGGATAAAAATTGTTAAAGCTATTATACAAGTATTTCAAGCAGTAACATATAGAGCTGAGCATGATCCATGGGGTTTTCCGAACCGAACCGAAAACCAGATTGAAATAAGTATTAGACCGAAAATATAAATGAATGACGGAGAGCGGACCAGAACCGAACCAATATTAATTTAAAATCAGTTCCAATCCTCTTTTAAGAATTGTACTGATGACCGGACCGAAATTGGACCGAAGATTATATATTAATTTAATACATATATATGTTATATATTTAAATAAAAATATAGAAATTAAATATTGTAAATATATTATATATTTGTACACTTGAATATTACTTGATATAATTCTTTTTATAATTATAAAGTTATATTTTTATTAATTTTATGCATTCAAAATAAATAATTTTAT
>CATIWR010060536.1:0-10614 GCA_949677035.1 Omphalea diandra
TGTGCACACGTCCACTTTTGAAATTGTCCAGTGAAATCTGCTCAGAACACATCAAGATAGTTAGGGGAAAATGGAGATTGAATTTAATTAATGTTAGATTGAAATATTAAATCATTCTTATATGTCCATTTTATACCAGTACTCCTCTACTATATAATTCTAGGGTAATTTACAATGAAAAAAATGTGCCTTCACTAATTGTATACAACTATAATATTTTCACATAGGATAACTCATTTGTCAAAATAAAAACTATGTTCAGGTTCGTTATGAAAATAGTGCTGCTATCTGGGAATCTCAGGAGTTGAGTCATTGCACCCACTACTAGACCATCAGTCCAAGCTCAATAAGTGCATCCTGCAATGAGGTTTTCCGGCCAAAAAAAAAAGGTTTTTTTGTGGCATCATCAATTAGTTAAAACTAGTTCATAAACTGGAGACCCACCATAAAGTTTTCCGCCATAAACTTTGTATCAGCAATCCCCCATAACATAAAGACAGCAACATTGGCTAAAATTAAGCCCAGGACCATTTTATCAGCTGATAGCCTATGAAACCATGATCTCCTGCAGAGAAAGAACGCAAAATTGTTGACAAATAAGAAATTATGTGTCAAACCGATACTTGTTCTATCTACTACCGGTATGATTGCAAAAGAAAGAGAAACGCAAAATTAATAGAAAAAATGATAAAGTATCAACCAAGTTGTACTGGTAATGCTAGTTTCAGAGAACGAAAAGAGAACTCATTGTTGTTACAATGAAAAGCACTGATCTTTATCCTTCATGTTTCCCGTCATGAAGGAAATTAGCAAGTTGAAAACCAAACTTCAAAGTCATTACGAGTTAGGATCAAACAAATATGCTGCATGGTTATTTATAAAATGTGATTAGTAATAACCAAAATGCGAACATAAAATCAATAAAAGCATCAGTATCACTAATTCAAACTAAAATTAAATTCAGAAAAAAATAATTCAGCACAACACAGCAAAAATTATTACCAACTACGCCCATAGGAGACAAAATTTGGACGTTTGAACCCAGAATACCCTCTAACAAACCGAGCACCAAAGCTTCCAACTTTATAATCCATGGCCCTTTTGCATGATCCCTTGAAATGGGTGTTTGATAAATTTGAGATAAATTGCTTGGAAAGCAATGGATTTGACAGAAACCCATGAATTTTCATTCAAAATGTATGGTGTGATTGACAAGGGTAGGTATGGCGAGTCGGGTTTAAAGGAAACAAGCTAAAGATGCGACCTTTATGGTTGTAGCTATGGTGGATTGGATTGGTAAAGGCGGTGAAGGTTTTTTGATGTTGAGAATGCAGAGGTGAAGAAGCATAATAATTGTTGGAGAGTTTTTTAGGGATAGAGAAGAACCTATACATTTTGTTTTATCCCCTTGATATTGATATTTGATAGTGCTCTGCTCGGGCCCCTTAGTACTGAAGGGAGCGCTTGGCGTTTAAGAGAAAACAAGATGAATGCTTTGCTTGTGGAACATGGCAGCCAGCGGACGACCGATTAAGGCTTCGAAGTGCATATATATATATATATAGAGAGCTGAGCATTCTGTTGGTTCGGTTCAAACCGAACCGAAATTATAAAAACTGACTATATTGAATTTAGTTTAAATTCAAACTGAATCGAACCAAAATTTAAGATAAACTGATGTAAACTGAACCGAAAAAATCGATTTGGTTCGATTCAGTTTTTGGTTTTGGGCTCAATGGGCTGTTGGGATTTTTTATCTTATATAAAATAATTTATTTTTAATTTTTAAACTCATATTAAAAGAAAAATTAAAAAATCCCACAAATTCGGTTTATTCGGTCTATTTAGTTTTCTCAATTTTAAAATGAATCGAAATTAAAAACTGAATTTTTCTATTTTTCTAAACCGAATCGAATCGAATAGACCAAATTCACTCGGTTCAGTTTTGCTCACCCATATATATATATATAGAGTTCAAAAAACTTTTTTTTTGCGAAAATATTTTTTAATTTTTAATTAGAGGTTCGGTTAATGAAAAAATGGAATGGAGTGTTTTTGCAATGAGTCGTTTGCTTTTCCGAAAATATTTAATATTTTCCATATTTTTTATTTGGTTAACTAGAAAAAATTATCAATAAAAAATATTTTTTTAATTAAAAATTTATTTTTTAGATTTTGATAAAGTCATTCAAATTAAAAATAAAATCATATAAATATATATATTTATTATAATTTATCATTCTTGACTGTCGACATCTGTCATTGTTCATTGTTGATCGACGGTAGTCGTTGGTGATAGGTGAGACCTATAAAACTTTATTTTTAATATATTTTTCTTATATTTATAATAAATAATAAATAATATAAAATATAAAATATTTATGGTCTAAAATTTGTCAATATTTTATAAATTTAAAAAATAATATTTTTGGTGGTATATTCCAAACAACATAAAATAGATTACTCATAAAATATTTTTTCAAAAATATTTTTTTCATAAAATATTTTTTTAGAAAATATTTTCTTCATACAAGTTATTTTCCGCAAAACAAAAAAAGCCTAAGATGGAGATTCAAATTGTAATAGTCCTCTTTTATTCTAAAAAAATTAATAGCACTATTTATATTATTGAGATGATGATGATGATGATGATGATAATAATAAGAAGAAGAAGAAGAACAAGAAGAAGAATAAAATGCAAGAAAACGTTATATGTTAAAATTTGTGTAATAAATAAATAAATTGATAGTAATTAGATTAAGTGAATTTTTAATATAGAAAAATTTTAATGAAACTCATTATTAAATGATGAGACTTATTTAATTTAAAGTTCACAACATAATTTATATGGATACAAATTATGTGAAAAATAGCATTATTTTGGACTCTAAATAAATAGCTAATATGATTTGATTAAGATGATTAAAAGGCTATTAATTTAATTATTAGTTCAATTTTATGTAAATAAATGAATAATTATAATATTAATGATGGTTAAGATTTTGATATGATTAAAAGTTTTTAGATCAACTTCATATAAATAAATAAAAATTATAACATTGATGTTAATTATATATTATTTTATTAGCTAAAAGTATAATAAAAAAATTATAATATTAATTTAAGATTGTTAAAATTTTTATTAATCAATTTGAGTTAAATTAAACTCATTTTTAAAAATTATTTTTTAAATAAAATAAAAAATTAATAAATTTAAATTGAATTCAACTTTTAAAATTCGTATATAGAAAATTTTGATGGATTTATAAGATCTTGCCTTTTTAATAAATTTAATTGATTCATGTGTTTAGTATTTTGATAATGTTTTTTCATCGAACATTTTATATAATTATTTTTAATTATACTAAAAAAGAAAAAAAAAACTCATTTTGCTTAAATAAATATTACGCACAGTTAAATGAAAAACTTGTCAATGCATAATTTTTATGTTGCAACTATAGAAATGGTATTATTTTTTCGTTGTCCCATCAAACCTTATTTATTTTCTTCCACATAGAATCAATTTTCAAGCCTATTACCAACTCATGTAAATGTAAGGTATGATCCAATAAGAATTTCTCACGTATGTGTGTGGTGGTGAAACTTCTCTATTTATTTGTGATAAATAATTAAGAAAACAATTTTAATTTAGTTATTGAGATTTAATAGTAACAAAAAGATATTATTAATAGTTATTGAAATATAAATAATAAATTTTTATTAAAATATTATTTTGTTAGATTTAGTACTTGAGTTAGACAGTTTTATTTAATTGAAAGCTCATACTTTTATTTATCATTAAAATATTTATTTTTATTACATAAAAAATATAATTTAATTAAATTATATAAAATATTAAAAATCAATATAAATCTAATAATGTCTACACAAGTCTATCGATATCTATAAAAAAATTTTAAACTAAAATTTTGAAATTCATTCACAAATTTATAAATTTCACAAAAAATCTATAAATGTAAAGATCATTTACTTAAAAAAGTCTATAAATATCTTTAAAAGTCTTAATTAAATAAACCTCTTAATTATGTTTTTAATTTAGATTCAATTACACTTCAGTTATAAAAATTGAGACATACCAATCCATAATCAAATTGAAAATTAAACTAACTTCATACTATAAAATTAAGATATTGATTCACGAATTTACCTTCGTAATTTCGCAATCGTGCCCAAATTTTAGTATTAGTGGATATATTAGGACTCTAATTTTTTCTTTGCGTTGGAGTATATTTCAGTATTTAGAATCATTAGGTCTGTATTATGCTTTCTAATTAATGAATTTATTTTTATTAGAAAAACAGATTAAAAAAAATGGGAATAGAAATTATCCAAGCCGCAAATTTGTTGTTTTATTTGCTATTTCATTTGTCAAGTTATTAAGAAACGATGTCGTTTTTTTAAATCATTCTACTAACTCCATCGTGCTCTCTCTGTCGCCGGACCATCACGTCACATCCACGCCCGTCCTCAGCTCCTCCACCATCACCACCTCTAGTTTCAGATTTTCTATCTCTCAATCTCTGCATCTGTATGTACTGCTTTATTGGTTTTGTATTTAAAGTTACTTCCTGGAACAAGTTTTTATTTATCTTTATTTATCGTTCAATTCTTCTTCCTCATGTGATTTCTTTTTTACTTTCAAGACTCTTGCTTTTATCCTCCTTTTCATTATTTTTAGGCAACCAACGTGTTGTGGTGTTATTTGCAACCCATAGTTATCTGTGTGAATTGAAGTCTGCTTAACATTCGCATACAGTGATGATAATGGGGGTTTGTAGGCTAGTGCGCAAATATGGAAAATCCAATGCAGTAATGATTCAATCGGGTGTAGTAATTACTTTTTTTTCTTAAATTCATGATACCTACTCATCTTTTGCATCTAATGTTGGGAAGAAAAGATTTTCTCTTTAATAATAATAATAATAAAATTATTTTCTTGTTCAGACAAAAGAGAACAATTACGTTTAAAAGGTAGATGGGATTCTCTGCGTTATTATGATTAAAGAAGATGTAATGCTAGTTGGAAGTGCATACTTCGAATTTGGATAATCGTTATTCCTCCAGATGGAGTCATTTTAATATAGATTGCTAATATGTTGCTTGTTACTGTCAGTTCCATGCTCCTTTTTGTCGTTCAAGTTATCATTTTATTTATGCTGTCAATTAATGGTAATATTACTGGTCATATTTTCTGTTGTACTAGTGATGAAGGCAGCAGGGTGGCCTAAAATCTTGGGAAACAAAAGTTAGCTGTTTGCCTACTGTCTTGGTAAGAAGGGGACGTCTCGTCCAGCTTGATCTTGATCAATGGCCTCTAAGATCCTTCAAATTAGAACCACACTCCACTGCCTTTTGTCACGTCCAATGCCAATCATCACTCATCAAAATGCAAGACTCCGTTTTCTGTTCACAAAATCAAATTCCCCAAATCTTTCGCTGCACAGGAAACGGATTTCAGTTGCTAATCTCTTCCAAAGGTATGGTTTCCCTCTGTCCCAACTCCACAGTTTCATCAGTATGAATCGCTTTCTTTTGAATTCCAATTTCCATGACATTGAGAAGTCCTTAGGTATTCTCTTATCATTCAAAATCCTGCAGAAATCTGCTGTTTCTTTGATTCCTGAATGTCTTGAAGTCTTGGAAGCTGAGTTTTTAAAGAAATGGGAAATAGGTTTTTCAAAATATGGGAATTTGTGTGTTTCCCCTTTGATGATAAAGAGTATTTTGGGACATTCTAGAAGATTCGCGATTGATCCAGGTTTGTTTAATAAGAGCATGGATATTCTAAATGGTTTGGGTTTTAGTGAAGGTGCTGTGAGGAAGGTGTTGGAGGGTTTTCCTGAAGTGGTTGCGATGAAGCAATGTCTGGTCATAACCTGGAAGATGCAAGTTTTCCCCTTCATTTCTGCTCTGATGTTACACTTGTTAGGTACAAATTTATGGGAGAAATAACTTCTTGTGGTTGCCAAACTTCCAAGAAGGTGCATAGTCTTGGCTTTAAGCGTGATATTTACGTAGCAAGATATGTCAACTTTGCCGCAAGTTCACAAGCCTCAACAGTCTGGTGATAACCTGTAACTTCTCACTTCTCTGTTATAAACTAGTTAAAACCCAAGGCTCCCTTAGGGATCTAATTGTCTTTTGTTTGCACATGATATGGCATTCATATGCAAGGTTTCTTCATTTGCTTTGAACAATTTAGCTATATTCCCTACTTTCGCTTACTAAACTGTATACGACATGATCAGGTTATAATAAGTATGATACCATGACTTTAATCATTCAACCTTAATATATTGTGTCCCAGCAGAGTAGGTGTGTTGTTAAATGTGATATTAAAAGACAATCGTTGTTTAGTGATTTGAAACTACATTTCTGTTTCGGTCCTTCCATTCATCTCCTCACTAAAGCAGTGTAAACCCCATCCTTGCGGAGGAGCTCTTCACGAGTGCCACTCTCAGTTGTTTGACCATCGGGAATAACGCCTACCGTATAGGTTACAAATAGAACAGTGCTTCCCTTTCCATGACATCCTACAAATTTTTCACCAGATGGAGAACTTGTAAACTGAAACAAATACTACTTACTATATTTCCTTGAAAGCCAGGGTTAATGTTCATTTTTAAGAAACTGAAAGTGAAAATACTGTTAAAAATTAAATATGAACGGCATCTGCAATAGAAATTCTCTTTCTGCATCCAAGGCAGTTGTGGCTTGATCAAGGAGGAGAATACTTGGGTTCATTAACAAGGCTCTAGCGATTGCTAAACTTTGTTTCTTACTTCATGAAAGCCTTATCCTGCATTGCCTTTCTTATGTTGGATATATATTTGGAAATTTCAAGACGATTTCATGCGTGTTCACCATTTCTTGTGCAAAAGTCAGAATTGTGTCACTGTATTTGAGCACTGCTTTGATCTACAGAGGACCCTGACATCCCAGATATTGGGGGCTAGTAAAGCGTCAATCAGATGAATTGCAGAAATTTGATACTCATCGACTTCTCATAATCTTCTTGTGTAAAAGATGTCTGTATAGCAGCACCAAAAGATTCTGAAGCACCAACCGAACAGCTCACATATGAGTCCAAGCATATGCTGGTGCAATATGCAACTTCAATATATGTAACTAAGATAACCCACCAAGATTAAACAGTTCTTTTTTTTTTTTTTGGTCCAGAGATTAAACCGTTCATGAGGATAGATTTTGATAGCATTTCAATGACATCAAGCAACTGGAATCTATACATGAACAAAAATCCTTCATGCCAACTTACTGTTCAAGAAAATTTTTAGCATCATCAGCTAGATCAATACTTAAGTTCCAAAGCAACACATAGTTAGGTTGCTACTTATCAAGTTCCTATGATCAATTTTAAAGTCACAATTCTGATGTTGCAGTATGTAACTCAACAACTTGAGTAGCAGATGCTTGAGGTCTTTCTCAATCGACCAACCACATTCCCATGCTCAAGGGCTGTTAAATGATTATCTTTAGAATGCGTTATTCCTTGTCTTGTTCCTCCTCCCCTTGCAAGAATAAGAAATACAAAAAAGAAAAAAAAAATACAATCTTTTGGAAAAGGAGAAACAAAGAGAAATAAATGAGATAAGACAGTTTGCCAAATAATAATAAATTAAAAATTAAATTAAAAATTAGAGAAAATATATATGGAGAAAATTAGAGATTGAATTAGAAAAGATTAAAGAAATTATTGAAAATAATTTGTTTTCATGACTTACAAAATACTAATTTGCGATTTTAATTTGGATCCATTTTTGTTACTGTGTTATAATTGCAACTAGTTTCTAAAATTAGAATTTAATTGAAAAAATTAAAAACTTTTTGCACAGTTTAAAAAACAAAATGTTTTGGATTTTATCATTAGGCCAATTGAAATTGGCACCATATTAGTTTTACACTGTTAAGCATAGTAAGTAAATAAAATAAAACTAGAGCTAAATCGATCATATCGTAATATCAAAAAAAGAAAAAAAAAATTATAAATCCAACCATCAAATATGAGTTGTTAATATTTCAATTAACAAGTAATTAACTTAACATGGCACGTTCAACTGTCAAATTTTGGTTGTGTTGTCAAAGACATTAATTCTAATTAAACTTAACTAGTCTATGATTAAATTTATAGGTGGTGTCTACTTAAGAACCTTTTTGCACATACATGAAAAGTGCAACATCATATCATAATAGGTAACGCGATCGTCAATCCACTCGAAATTTGAAGTAGTAGGATGGACACAAATTCATTCGAATTCAGCTGCATTTGCTGTTGGATTTTGAAGTGAATAAACAGTGTTATCCCAAATATAACGCAACATTGATCACAACTACATTTGTACTTTTTTTTAAGTGTTTACAAACAAATCTTTCTCTATACATAAAATAAAATTTAGACCAAATATAATATTTAATTTAGTCCACATGTAAATTATATTTTAAAATTTTTTAATAATTTTACAAAAAATCTCATCAAATTTTCTTTTCACTTAAATAAAAAATAATATCACTTAAAAAGAATATAAGACGTAATAAAATTAAATAACTAAACTTAAATTTATAATAATTAATTTAAAAATAATCAAATACCACATTAATATAATGAAAAGGAATATTAATTGAGTTAAAAAGGGAATATGTAAAGAATATTCCTTTTAGACTTAAAAGTAGAGTTGAGAGTTGGAGTAAATTTATTATAAAACTGTATTTTAGAATAAATTTAGTCGTATTTTGGAATTAAGGGTCGGAGATGTCCTCAGTTTTTATCCATTTCTAAGACTAATTGATTCATAGCTTAGTCCACTAATAAGGAACTGTTGTTGAGGCCCAGCCTCTGCTTACACCTAACTATGGTACCACGGTGGAGGCAACTAGGATTGTGCAATACGAATAATATTTTTTTGTTTAACATTAGTTGTTTTTCGGTACAAGCTTTTATTAAACGAGCATTGCATATCATTAAAATAATTATTAAATATGTAAATTAATTATTTTTTAATTTTATATTTATATAAATAAAAAAAAATTATATAAAGTTACAAACAATTAAAATTTTTTAGAATACATATAAAATAAACTTTTAAATAAATATGACTTTTATTAATAAATGAATGAAGAACAACTTTAAAATAACATGATGACAATAAAATTTAAAAATTAAATAAAAGTTGTAGAAGATGAACAGAAAAACTAAACAAAATAACATTAAAACATAGAAAATTTATTTTTGTCATCTATCATCAATATATTTATATTCATTATAACAATTAAAATAACAGAAATTAATATTAGAATAATATTTTTATTTATAAATATATTTTAAAAAATTTAATGTATAATAGATTTTACTTTTATAAGAGAAAGGAGAAACACTTCTTTATAAGTATAAATTTATGATTTGTCATTGATTTTTTTTACTTAAACTAAAAAATTTTTGAACTTAGATTATATTTATCTTAATTTTTAAATATTTAAAAATTAAGTGACATAACTTAAAAATATAAACATCTTGATCTATTATTTCAATTATTTTAACAATCACAAATTTCAAAATTGAAATAATATTCATTATTCTAATTACTGTAAATAATTACAAAAATTTAAAATTGAAATAATAATTTATTTTATAAAAAAATTATCCATTTAATTAAAATTTATTTATGACTTGAATAATATTATTGCCAATTTAAAAATTTATACCCTTTTATGTCTAGAAAAAATTTTTTGTTAGCCCAAGGATGACAATGGGGCAGAGATTCTGCACTCCTTGCAAAGATTCGCTCGGATGAGGTGGGGAATCCTACCCATTCTCCCTATGGAATGGGGATGAGATTATACTCCTGCCCATGGAAACCCCAAAATGAATCTCTATGGGACTTAAGAAAATTAAATATATTTTTATAAATTTTTATATTTATTAGATGTATATATAAATATTTTGTGTGTATAATTATACATTTTTGTACATTTATTAGTTTATAGTATAAATTATTTTTATTTTATAATTTAATAAATTATATTTTAAAAAATTAAAATAATAGAAAAATAAAAAATTTGCCTCATAGTGCCAAGAATCACAATCGAAACAGTGATGGAAAAAATTTTTTCCATCATGATGGTGGACTGGGGGATGAGGAATATTCTTCATCCCCGCCTCGCCTATTATCATTTTTATGTTAACCACTTTTATATATAATATAGATATCAGATAATATAGATTTATAATCCTCACCTCATGAGAATTATTTGTTTGAATTTTGTATAGTTCTCAATCTTGGATCGTCTAAGCATAGCAAAATCTTGGCCAAGAATTCATTTTCTAATACTTTGTTTATCAATACAATATTCCCGGCGCTATAAATGCAACGTAGCAAACCCAAAGGAACAACAGGGCTTCCTCCAACTGTACTTACATCGGCTCACACTTTAATCATAGCCTTAAATAAAAGGCTTTCCCTGCAATGCAAAGATCAAGTGCAAATGACTAGCAATCTTGCCACTCAAAAACATAAAATATATTGTAAAGACAACTGAGTTACTTTCATAAAATAAATTGGCAAGATATCCAAGTAAAAA
>CATIWR010060552.1:0-12912 GCA_949677035.1 Omphalea diandra
CATATGTTGGCCACCTCTCCTTCTTTCTCTTCTTCATTTGAGTCATCATCCCAAGTGGCGGAGAAGCTTTTCTTCTTTTCTTTCTCCCATCTTTTCTTCTTCTTCAACTTGGGACATTCATGCTTCATATGCCCTTGCTTACCACATTCATAGTATGTGAGAACATTTTATCTTTTTTTTTGGACTTTGGGCTGATTTCTTAAAGACTCTTCTCTCTTTTCTCCTTCTTATCAATTCCTTGGTTCTCCTTGAGAGCATTGCTAGCTCTTCTTCTTCTTTATCACTATCCTCTTCACTTGAGGATGGTTCTACTTCTTTCTGCCTTGTTGAAGCTTTGAGACCCATAATTCTTTTTTCTGGTTTTTCACCTTGGCCTCTTAGCTTCTTCATTTGCTTATCTTTTTGAATGGCCAACTCATGAGTCAAGAGCTTGCCAATGAGCACATATGTTGGGACCTTTTTAATCTCTGGATTGTATTCTTAAATGCTGCACACCCTAGCCCCAAATTTGTCGAGTGGAAGAGTTTTAAGGATTTTGGTGTTTACCTCATAATTGGTGAGTGCTCTTCCAAACTTCTTCATATTGGTGACGATGGACAAGAGGCGATTTGTCATTTCTGTGATGTTTTCGTTGTCCTTCATCATGAAGAGTTCTCATTCGGTGACATACATCTCCAAACGGCTTGACTTGACTAAGGTTGTGCCTTCATGATAGTTCTCTAAAGTCTTCCATATGGCATGTGCAGTTTAACAATGTTGCACTTTTCCAATCTCTTCTTTCGAAAGTAAGCTTAGGAGAATGGTCATTGCTCTCTTATTCTTGCCATTTGAATTTCGATGAGCTTAAACCCATTCATCCCTTGGGATTAGTTCTTCATTGTCGTCCACAACTCTTGTAGTAGGCTTCCATTCCTTGATTACCACATCCCAAAGGTCCACCACATCTGTGTCAAGATAGATCTCCATCCTATACTTCCAATGAGCATAGTCAGTTCCATCAAAATATGGCCTTAGCTGTGAGTGGTTTACTTCTTATGCCATGATATTGTTTCACCCAATGAAGGTTTGATTTGTGAAAACCTTGCTCTGATACCACTTGTTGTCCTTAGGCACCAAGAAGGGGGGTTGAATTGGTGAACAAAAATTTCAAAAACAAGGATAAAGGGGAGAAGAAAGAGTAGAAGAGAGACAATAAATTTATAGTAGTTCGGGTATAATTGACCCTACGTCCACTCCCCATTTAATCAATTTGGTATTTCACTATCTCAATGGTGTTTTCAAGCTCACACCCAACTTATACAACTTGTGTTTTGATGGCTAACACAAAATCTTACAACAATATGTTTTTTAGGCTAACACAAGACCTCACTCAAGTGTTTCACTAGGCTCACACTTAAGCCTTTCTTGAAGTGTTTTTACAGGCTAACACAAAACCTCACAACTTGATGTTTAATGCTCACACCTAATAATTACAATTTCATAAAGAAAATGAAGAAAATGAGTAGCAAAGATTGAGAGCTTTAATCACTTGTAATAAATTCTTTAGCAACCTTATTCATGGTTGTTTGGTGGTGTATTTATAGCCAAACTTTACCAAAGAGACGTTCAGATCATAACTCATCAAATCTTTGAGACATGCTTGACAGATTTTACATTAAATGCTTGTTAGGATGAAATCGCAGTCGCTACTGCATTTTGAGGTCGCAAAATCCAAATTCTTCAAGGGAAATCTCGTTTGTGTCTAACGGCTAGTCCACATGGCAGCTTCTTATTAGTTCACCAAAAAAATATAGTCGTTGTCTTTTACCTACTTTCAGAAGTCGCGGTCGCGAGTTTTCTTGCACAGGCCACGACAGAGGACGCGAATCCATCTGCCAAAGCGGTCATCTTTCTTCCACAGGATTAGTGGTCGTTACCAATAAGATGCCTCTGCGAAATTTGACTTCCAACAGTCTTCTGGGACACTTGTCAAGTTGTGGTTGTAGACTTGCTTCCCTCTTGAGTTACTTTGAAATTCGCGGTCGCGACTAAGGCGAGACTTTCACCGCGAATTCTTCTGTCACATTTTGACTTCTTCTTTTTCAAAGTTCACGGCCAAGAATGGCTCCGCGATTTCGCCTACTTGAATTTCAGCATGTCTTAACATGAGTCGCGGTCGCGAATCCCAGATTGCGATCGCGATTCACATGTCACTTTGGAGTTTATCAACTCCTTGCATTTCTTCTTGAGAGATTTATTTATTTCTGCAAAATCAACACTTATTTGAAATATTAGTGATGATCAATCTACTTTGTCAAGATCAAAAGAGGTTCTAGACTTAGGATTAATCATCATAGTCCAACACTTAATATGACAGAAATTTTTTAAAAAAACAATTCAAAAGTATGTATTACTAATATTTGCAAAAATATATATCTATTTGAGAAAAAATATTTTATTTTTTAATTTATTTTATATTTTGCACATAAATTTATTCATTTGAAAAGTTTATTTTTATTATTTAAATAACTATTAAATCCTAGTATAGGGTTGAATTAACCAAAAGTTTTAATTTGGACTGATATGTAATTTTTTTAAAAAAAATTAAGCGACCAATTAAACTTTTATTGTTGAAAAACCATATAAAAACTAATATGAAATACTTAAAATAGTTTAATGACTTTCATAATGAAAAAATTAATTATATAACTATCATAAAATTTATATTATAATTTGATGACTAACACTGCAAATTACCCAAATAAAATTAAAATCTTGTCATGTCCATTTCAATATAGTAACCTAGAATCTAGTTATGCCCATTAATCAATTTATTATAACAGCTATTTGAGCACTGACTTTTACACTATTTTAGAAAAAATATATATATATATTATTCTCCTCTTCTAACAGAATATATAATGCTAATCTTGAAGACTTGCAATGAATAGATTTCTTATCATCAATCTTCAATTTTTGCTGATTTCAAAAAGCAACGAGGCCTAAGGATTTTTTAATAGCGGCGCAATATCGTGAGATAGGGAGGAAGATCGGAGCGAGGAGTGAGGGCATCGCATATTGAAAGAAGAGTGCCGTTTTACTTAATTGTTATCTTAAATAAGGGCATTATTGTCATTTTACATAAATTTAAGGTGAAAAGCTATTAAAACAAATGGAAGGATTTATTAGTTCAATTAAATCGAATTATAAGGGTGTTTTAGTATAATATATAACAATTGAGGATTAAATAGTCTAATATGGGAAAACCCATGACATTAAAATGAACTTAAAAAACAAAAGGGAAAAAAGGCTTTGCCGTTCCCTCTCAAAATCCTGGCGCTTGGCTTTCTAGGGATCTTTAAAACTCCCCTTCATACATTGCAAGTCATCAAAATCTCCCCATCGGCACTACTCTATGGCGATAGTGAATCTGACGGAGGGAGCGATAACGAAGATAACGGGAAAAGAGGCATCGTCTGCCGAACTGCAACCGACGCTGCAGGTGACGGAGCTGAAGCAGGTGCAGACGAAACAGCCCCAGCAGAGTGGCCGTTTCCGACTGATGCTATCGGATGGGTCCCACACACAGCAAGCCATGTTGGGCACTCAGATTAATTACTTGGTTAAACACGGAAACTTGCGCCCTGGTTCTATTGTTAAGTTGATTCAGTACACCTGCACCGACGTCCAAAACCGAAAGTATACTACAATTCCTTCTCTCTATATCTTATTATGAAGGATTTACTTTGTTTCTGTTATACACGACATTTGTAGAATAACAAGGTCAAAAAATTTTGATGCTTTTTTGTTTTTCAAGTGGTTGTTGTCATTCTAATTTGATTAGTGCGATTGCCAACATGAAGATTTGGTTTAATATTTCATAGGGGGGTGTTGGTGTTTGCCATTATACGCGCTTTTTGTGCCTATGGGAATGGTGGAATCTTCTTGTCGTCAATTTTATATTGTTATCTGATATTTTGGAACGGTATTTCGATGTAGAGTCTTTGAATTAACAGCTTATGCTGAAGAAACTAGTTCATGGATAGCAACAACACATTTTTCCCTTTTCGCTATTTGCATTACATTTGTCATACATGAACTTTCTAATCACATTGTCCATTCCCTGTGTACCTCAAAAAAAAAAAAAAAGAAGCATCTTTAAAGCATCTTTCTGAGAATCCGTTTCATTATGTTCTTTATTTATTGTCTAATGCTTGTCATATTTTTGCTTATATTTTTTTTTGCCGTTGTAACCAGGATTATTATCATTCTGGAATTGGTTGTGATAGTTGAAGAATGTGCTCTCATTGGAAATCCAGTCTCAGTACAAACGTCTTTGGGGTCTATACAGTCATCCACTGATCCACCAGTTAAGAACCCTGTATATCCTCAGTCATTTGGTGGCAGCTCACTTGCTGGTGGGATGGTTGAAATTCCGAATGATTCGGGAAGATATGCAGCAACTAATGCTCCTCCATCTCACTTGAAACCAGAGCCTGGTGCTGCATTCCCTGGATCAACTCCCATAAGTGGGACATACAATGATCAGAATGCAGGCTTTCGCAATCCAAGGCAAGAAACTTCACATTCTCCTGGCACTTATTCCTACCCCAGTAGGTGAGCATATCAACGACTACCTGCTATGTACTCTGGTAGAGGACCTGTGGCTAAGAATGAAGCTCCCCCTAGGATACAGGATCATAGTGGTCTCACATGGGTGACTGCTTTTCAAGAGAGTGGTGAGGAGATTATGGGTATATCTGCAAAAGATATGTACTTACTGAAATATGAAAAGCAAGATGATGAGAGTTTTTCTAGAATTCTTCGCCAAGTTCTGTTCAGTAAATTTGTATTCAAGTTGAAAGTAAAGGAGGAACTTTTGAGTGATGAACAGCATGTAAAGTCCAATGTGGTCAAAGCGGAAAAAGTGAATCATTCATCTCAATCTAGGTTTCTTCTGGATATGATGGAAAAATTCAAATCAGGAAATTATACTCCTTTTGCCTCCAATACTGAATCTGGTTATCCTAAACCTGAAGCAAATACCAATGGAATTGAAAATGTTGGAGGTAGACAAGGTGGACTACTGGAATCGCGCCAAGCAGGGAATAGAAGCTATGATACTAATGGATCTGGTTCGTTGGCAAATCAAGTGGGTCAGTATGGAAACCAATATAGTGGTAGGTTTCCTACACCTAATCTTTCTTGTAACAGATGTGGTGCTACTAATCACCGCTCTACAAATTGCCCTAGTATCATGCATGCTCCAAGGCAGCCTGTGGGTGGGGTTTATGTCAAAAGAGAATATCTTTCCACTGGGGGTGGTGATGCTGGAGGCGAATGCTACAAATGCCATCCAGTTGGGCATTGGGCAAGAGATTGCCCTGGAAGTACCGGTCCACCAGCCTATGGTAGCAATGCCATTTCTTCAGGGAGGTCTGGAGGTATTCCAAAGCAACAGGTTAGTGGCTTCTGAATTCTACGTGGAAAATAAGGCAGCAGATGTTAAATACGGGGCCTGCTCTGGGAGATGAAATTAATAGCTTTTGGTCTTTGGGTTTGGGTTTTTGAGTTTTTGGTCTATAGAATGTTGGTACCATAAATGGCATGTGATAAGAAGTTCTCTTAGAGTTTGCAAAGCATGCTATGGACCAATTGCATTATCTAAAAGTAGATATTTTTCTTCTCTCCTCACACCTTACCCTGTTGTTTCTGTATTATGTTTATGTGCTCCCTTTCGTTTGTTAGATTCCTCAACTTGGTTTTAGCTAAATTAACTATTCATGTATTATATTTGTGTTTAACGTTATGTAGTATTGAGGTTTTAAAGGTCTTGTACGTGTTCTTTGTAATTGGAGAACCTGCTTTGCAAGCACCGCAAGTTTTGGAATTATGTTTCCCAACTGAAATGTAAAAGCTTTAGGTACATGCAGTTACCTCTTTTTTTTCTTTCCCCAACTTAAGTACCAGAAATGAATCATCTTATCATTGCCCAATCAATGTCTAGCTTAAATTCTGCCTGAAATTCTTTTATACCGTGAATTTTGAAAGATTTTTTATATGCTGCTTATCAATTTGGTTATTGTAGGTTAAATTGGAAATGGTGAAGGCTTCTTACATTCTTCCTCTCCACTTTTATCTAAAACGTTCCCTAGAGTTTGCCACTAAGGCTGGTTTTGGTTTCCTTTGGCTGGCAGCAGTCCCTCTTCTTCCCCTTCTCATTGTTTTTCCTTCTGGTTTTCATTTATTTCTTGTTATGCAAATGAGGTTCGATAACCTCAGACCTAGAGATTTGTTGTTCTATTTCACCCGTGGAATTCTTTGACCTGCCTCATTGGAGGTTTATGTGCGTTGAGGTTTTGAAAATAAAAGCTCGCTCTCTCTCTCGCTAGTTTAGGTCCCTCGAAGGTGAGATTTTGGTACTTGAGAATTGGATTTGTTATCAAAATTCTTAAACTTTGGCTTGGCCTATTTGATAAATAAGAAAATCTTTTGTCGGCCATGCTTTTCTTCTAAAACTAATTCGCATACAGGATGGAAGCATCGGCCTAGCTCCCGTGTAGATCAAGTTCCTTCCGAACAACCCATGACCTTTCTACAGGCATCGAAGTCAATACGAAGTCTGTTGCGAAAGATTAATTTTTTGCTCTCTCAATTACCTTTGAAAGCAAAGTATCATTGGTCCTGTCTTGTGGTCTTTCATGCTTGCTCGAGTTACAATCAAGGGAATATCTAAGATTCGATTTGGTTAACTAAATTGCCATATCAGCTTGTCAACAAGCTCTTCTATAAGGAAGGGTGGGAATCGGAAGAATCAAGGATTTTTTTTTTTTTTTTGAATAATACGGAGAAAGGCACTTAACGGAGAAGGGAAACGGGATTTCAAAAACTCAATCAACTGGAACTGGCCAGCAGGTGCCATAATACACGCACACCCCGTGCAGTTTCACTGCTTGAGAAACTAAATTTCATGAATGGTAGTATTTATTTCAATGTTTTGTGCACATCTGTTTATGATCGTGATTGACAGAACCGAAGGTATGCAATAAACATAACAAATATATAGTTTGCGCCCGTGCGTGTGTATATATGCCCAAAGTTGAATTGCCAACATTGATTGTCAAAGCTTATCTAGTATTTATGCAATAGTTTTACTTTATTCACACTAGTTGCATCTTGAAATGTCAACAACACAAATCAGTTGATGGGGTATTGGGTCCAGAAGACTTGATACAGTGCGGGTCCCATGCAATTCCTTCTGTACCACAGCGACCTGCTGTAACCCCATCAACTTGGGTTGCATTATACGCTGCAACTGCAGCAGCAATTGCTGTCTGTGCCACTACACTATCCTTCTCAGCCACTGCTTTCAGCCGGTACCACTCAGCTCGAGAACCAATAAGCTGTCCTAAGATGGAAGGTCCAATAGTCAATGCCATAGCAGGTTTAGGCATCACAACAGACTTTCTAAGCATAGCTGTAAAGGGCACAGCTGCAAACCAGGATAGTGAAAACTTCTTAGCATGTTCCTTCCACGCGCCCCCGGGCACATTCACTGCCATGCCCTAGAGGGCAATTACAAGCATCTTTGAAGGTAATGGCTGAGGCCGTCAAGTTTTAACCAGGGCAGTTCAGGCTAGGGCTGCCCTTGCAGCAACTACAGCTGGTAGACATCTAAGCTTCACACCAAGTGGTGGCTGTAGAGTTTGATGCAACAAGTGGGAGAACACGACTCACAGCTCCATAAGAGTTGCAATCGGGCAGTTGCCTGTTTGTAACCAATCATTTCCCAGTGCTTCATGTTTTGAGGGATTTCCTTTCCGAAGTGTCAGAAACAGTGAAACATAATAACTGTCAAAATACAGTTCAATATATCAGTTCATACAATGTCGCTGAGCAATCCAGAAGAACTATTTCTGGTTAAATTGAGAATTTAATTAAAAGCAGGTAAGCTGGAATTGAATCTTATAGATAGGCCAATGGAACACAAAATTAACCAGGAAAATCTTTCCGATAATAGTTTTGTTTCCTCAATTGAATGCATTCATGGCGACATTGGACGAATGCACAAATCTAAATGACACCTTCTGCAATCATTTCTCCCTCTCTCTCTTTCCTATGTGAATGCTAAAGAATGTACATCTACCTGAGAAGATGATTCACTATTGTGGGTTGATTCGGGTTTCTTCTTCTGATAGTTCCACTTATTCTTGAAGGAACCGAAGCCAAATGGTCCACCAGGACCAAATGCAGACAGACTAGTAGTGGCAGCTTTTACTGCTAAAGGGTTGAACAGGGGTGCAGAGTCGGGGTTCCAAACTATCATTATGACAAGTAGACCGGTTTGCGAGGGGAACAAACCCCATCTTTCCATGAAAAAGTTTCAATGCAACATCAAAATTTGGACCATCTTCAAATATTGGATCTTTGGCTCCTCTCGCCTGGAAAGGGGAAAAGAAAAGAAAAGATTAAAAAAAACCATCAGCTTCAGGTGCTAAACAATCTTTAGCAACTGACGGTTAGCACATAAGTACACATAAAATACCAATAAGACGCCATCGACAAAAAGTAACAACTTACATGACTTGGAAAATTGACTGAAGATAATGAAAAGCTAGTCGGCTTGTTGATGTTCCTCAAAAATGGGCATATTTGAATGGCCTTCTCATCAAAGTTGCAATCAGATGTGTCCTCATTTATTCCCTTGAACAAAAGATCCATCAATCACTATTCTAAAAAACAAAGAAGAAGAACAAAACCAACAAGTGAAATCAATATAAAATGTGCAGGGAAAAAAAGTGAAATGCAGCACCATACAATAAAGCATCAGCTAATATTTGCAATAGAATAAGTACAAAACCACAAAAGGGTGAGCAACAAAATATTAAAATGCCTAACAGAAAATCTCAGGTAGACTAACAGCATCAGCCAAGTTGCACATTGATCCATGTTTGATAATAACAAACTTCAAATTTCAAGACAGGTTTGATGACTTGAGCCTTTATATAATTCGTTCAAATATAATTAGGCAGAAGCAGAAACACAATCATCTGACGAACACTTTTGCTTTTCTTTTTTTTTCTTTTAAATTACTACTGGTAATAATAATCACAAATTTCATATAGAATCACACGATAATAAAGCAAAACAAAGAAACAAAGATGATGAATGGGGGTTTTTCCACTTGGCCCAAGAAAAAGGGAATGAATATGAACGGAATCAATTGCTACAGAATTTTTTTTTTAAAAAAAAATTATAACGGATAAGAAGAAAAAGCGACCTAAATGAAGAGCTCGAAGGGAATGAACAGAAACGAACAATTCGCATAACAATCAATTCCAAGAAAAACCCATTTCTGAGAAACAAGTTAACTATAAAATTAAAGCAAGAGCAGAATCGAATCGAATCGAATCGAATCAAAACTGGGAGCAGGAAGAATAAAATTACCTCAAAAGAAAGTGGGAAAAAGACGTGTGGCTTACACATATACGATGCCGGAATATGCGATGGTATTTAGTTTTTTATCTCAGAGGTCGCTTCATTTCATTTCACGAGGCGTTACTTACGATGTCGCGTGTGGTGCTGGTTCAATGTGTTTGGCGAACGGATTCATGGACATCTAACTCCTTGCATTACTGAACTTGGGGATATTTCACTTCGAAATTAATTTTGATTTTTTTAAGATTTTTAAAATATATTTATCTAATTTTTAAGTAATATTATTATTTATTATATTAAAATTTTTAAAGTATAATTATATAATTTTAAATAATATATTATTTATTATATTTATTAAATGATATAAAACAAAAATTCAATACCAATAATATATTCAGCACAATAAATTTTGATATATTATGTATTATTTTAAATATCATATTTAATTTTTCAATGTCTATCTATTATTTTTATACATAATAATTTATTATTATGAGTTATATTTAATTTGAGACTATTGAAAAAATATAATTATATATGAATTAATATATTTTTAAGTTTTTGATAATTTTAATGGTTTTAAGAGAAGATAATAAGATAAAAAAAAAGATATGTGTTAAAAAAATTTAATTAATATGAATAATTTGTCATTAAAAAAGTTAAACTGGAGAGTTACATACTAAAACCTTATCAATAATTTGCACAGAATTTAACTAAACTTTAGCATATCCACATATATAAAGATAAGTTGAGAAGGTTTTGTCACTTCACATTTTTACTTTAACTTATATATATATATATGGAAACAATGTCAATGGATTAGGAAGAGCTAAAAGTGCAATATAAATAGAAGGAACTAATTAATTATATTGATGAGTAATGTGTTTAGTATCTATATATATTTTTATATTAAAAATATTTAATTTTTATATTAAATTAGTTTGTATTATGTGTGTTAATTTTAATTATATTATTTTAATATGTTGATTAAGTTTTGAATAAAATTAAAAAAAATAGAGAAGTTAAATTTAGAATTTCAACTATATATAGATCAACTTCAAACTCAAAACTATATTAATTGGAAGGATAAAAAAGTTCTAAAAAAAATTATATAAAAGGCTTAGTGTGCCTAGTTTTCTACACACTAAACGATCCTCAAATTGAAAGTTTGAAGCAAGTTATGGATGTTTAAGTGAAAGAAAGTTAATATGTCAAGTATATACGAGACAAAAATGAGATCAAAGTTTTATTTTTTTTTTTAGAATTTCTTCTGTGTTAAGAGGACTTAATTATAACTACATGGAAAGTTTCTCTATCATCTTAGGTTATCTTAACTTTCAAAATAAGTATATGATATTTAATATTTTTTTTATTTTAAATAGAACAATTTTAGATAAAAAAAAATTTCGTATACTTTTTCTAATTATTTGAAGGATTAATCAAGAAGGAATGCAAGTAAATTTAATATTACATTATAAGTGAAGATATTATATTTATGATTAAGAAGATTAATTTAATTTAAGTTAATTTATGTATTTTATAAAGACTAATTTAATTATGGATGAAGTTTAATTTTATGAAATTTAAATATTTTATATGGTAAAAATTTTAATTATGATAATTTTGATTATTAAAATAATTATCATTATTATTTTTAAAACCCAAATGAAAAACAAAAAAAATGAAGCAAAGTGCTGGTGCCGCATCGCATGCAGAAGAGCGAGAGAGAGAGACCGCCGATGTCCGTACCAAAATGGCATCGTTTGGAGGGGAGGGCAAGTTAGCACAGGCAATTGCTTTGTGCCCAACCAAAATTATGTCGTTTTGTGCGATTTTGAGCCAAAACAAAAATAGATTTTCAAATTGTGATTTCTCTTCAACTAGAGTTTCATTTCGTTTCATTTTAGGTGATTTAAGTTTTTATAACAAGCTCTCTTCATAAATTTTCTATTAACACTTGATTGGGATAACAACAAAATATCCAATCAAAATTTCAATTTTCATCGATTTCATACAAATGATACTTGATATGATGATGTCATAAGTTCTTAGAGACTCTTGAAATGAAATCTAAAAGATGGCTTAGCTATTTTTTCAACGACCAACAATAGTAAACTCCAACCACTGAATGTAATGGTCTGGTGATACCCCTGTGAGTCTAAGTGAAAATTTATGCTAGAAAATCCTATTAATCACTCTGGTCATAGTGATTCAAGTTTTATAAATTTTGGAGATTTTGACAAGATTTTATAAATTTTATTAATTTTTTTAATAATTATAAATTGGATCCTAAAATATAAAATTGAGATTTATTGCTAAGAAATAGATTATATAGATATAGAATAATATTAAGTATGTTAATTGATGGAGAATTAGGATAATTGTTTGTAAGCTAAGGTTAATTGCATTTTGAACTAAATTGGAAGAATATAATTTTGAGGATATTTATGAAATTAAGAATTTTAAAATAACTAATGAAGAATTAGCAATAGCTATGAATATAACTTAAGTTATTTACATGAAAATCAAAATAATGATATCAATTGAGGATGCATATATTGTAAATGGATTAAATTGACCAATTTAGAAAAGTTTATGAACTTAAAGGATTAAGATGTTGAATGTGTAATTAATGATTGTTATGCATCCACATGAATATTAAATGATAAAATTATAAGATCATATGTGGACTATGGACCTGGACAATAGGAGGTTATATATGCAAATGTAATTTTAGACTAAATTATAAGTTTACGAAAAGTTTGGACCCAATGTCCGTATGGGTTTTTTTGGGTAATAATAGGCTAAATTATGTAGAGAATATGTTATATGGATGAGTTTAGATAACTTTCCATATTTTGAGCATTTTTACTATATTAATACAAAATTATTTATATGTTTAGGTGTATATGATATTAAGGATTGAGGATAAGGAAGAGCTAAGCAATTATGGATTAGTAATATCAGGTGAGGAGTTGTATCATGGTTTTAATGTCCACTATCATCATTTTATATATAGGTCATTATAGGCCAAATTATGTTGATATAAAAATCATATGCATTTTTATGGATGAAATCAAATGACATGATGCAAATGAAGAACCATATTGGAACCAATGAAATCAAATGGCATGATATATCATGGCTTTGATACCAATTGAAGGTTGGATTAGATTCTTTATCTGTATGCTTGAGAATAGTTATCTAGGTCTCTCAAACCAAGTATTGGAGTTTTGATCTTCAAATCCCAATAAGACTTCGAGAAAACTTATTTCTAGCAACCTAAGTTATAAAGATTCAAAGTTGTGTTAACTCAAATCCTAAATCAACTAAGCCAATTTAAGATCAAAATTCACAAGTTTGTGAAATTATTAAGCGTCACTCAATAATCTCACAAAGTTCACTTAAGAACTCAAAAAGAGAATTTAATCTCATAAGCAAAATTGCTACCAATAATAACATTGATTGAATTAATGCCCTCTTGGCTGAATATGA
>CATIWR010060553.1:0-17121 GCA_949677035.1 Omphalea diandra
TTGTAATTTCCTTGGATTAAAAACTGATCCTGTGATTTGTAGCCAATCAGTTGGTATCCTATTGTCTATATATATGGTACACCCCAGGGAATATGTTTTAGCTCTTTCAAACATCATATGTTTAATAAAAATTAATGAATTTTGCTTTATTTAGACATTGTCATTAATTAACATCTTATACCCCTGCATTGATACAATTGAATTACTATATCGCTCGCACTAAAAGATAACGAAACATTAGACAAATCATCACTAAAGATGCATACAGATCATTAAAAACTGGTGATCTCTTGCACTCTTCATGAATCAACTTCATTCATCCAATCAACTACAGTCATTACACAGAAAATGAGAAGGAATGTAACACATTGCATCACCAACTGGTCCAGTATAACAACTCCAAGCAACCTCAGGACTCCTACTTGATAAAGGGACAAAATCTGGGAGATCTTGATCGATACCAAACTTCCTTGCAACTCTATGTGGAAAGCACTGTTCTATGCAGTCAAGTCCAACTAATTCAGAAACCCACAAACATCAAATGAATGACGGCAAGTCCTCATCCAAATCTGAAGCAACTGACATCCACATTTCGTTGTCGCTATAAAACTGACATACCAGTTTTCTACTGTTCTTGTATATGGTCGCCAACTAAAATTTTCTTTTAATGAATCTGAAACCACCCTCACATTCTTAGTTTTAAATTTGATGTTGCTCCATTGAGCTAATCTGGCTGGCCATTGGTGGTAAATTGGGCTTGGTTCGCAGTTTCATAAATCTCTCCTACACCCAAACAAGAACTAATTGGAAAGGAGGCAAAATTATTACAGCGAATTCTGATTCGTCATCATCTTTCTCAGCTGATATAGTCAAAGGAACAATCTTTTCTTTCAATAAGCTCAAATCTCTATAGATGCTAGCAACAACAGCAGGTCCTAAAGCAATCCTACTACCTCTAGCCAAGTGAAATGCAATTGAAAAAAAAAATACACATACATATAAAATCAGAACAGCTAGGCAAAACAAATCTTGACAATCACAAGGAAAGAAATGCTTCATGCTCTGTTTCACTACCACTATCCTTTAACTTTTCCAGCCAAAGGTAGTGATGAACCTTCCTAACAATAGACCTCATTATATCCGACCTTGCTTGGACCTTCTCTTCAATTCCCTTCAACTCCTTAGTTTCCAGAGGGCAAAAAACTGAGGACTCGATAACAGAGTATCCTGCAATCACAACATCCTCTAGTGTAATTGTAGCTTCACTCCAAAGAAAAATAAATGATTTAGTAGAGAAGGGAGAGAAGGTGAAGAGAGGTTGAAATTGCTATCAATGCTGGGGGTTATAGAGGGTTTTAGAAAATGGGCAGTTCTCAAGGTGGGATGTTGCTGATCAGTTGGTGAAATCATGAGCTCTTGCGTTGATTATACAAAGGCATTCGGATTTTTCTCTATTGTTGAAGGATTTTGTATAATCGGTTGTCAGATTAGAACAGAGACGGAAAGTGAAAAGCCGATGAACGAAATGTTAAGTTTGTGGTTAACCTAATGTTTAAGGGAAAAAAAAAAAAAAAAAAAAAAACCTTGAATCTTGAATTTTCTGGAGCTATTGTACCCCTAAATTTTACTTTTTTAATCAAAAAAATCAAAACATTTCTTAAGCAATTTGAATTCGATTGGTAATATAAAATGAATATAAATTATAAATTATAGATCAGATTAAATTATTTATAAATTTTATTTTATGAATAAATAAAAATTTATTTATTATTTTTTCAAAATAAATATTTTTATTAATATAAACTTGCCACCTATCCAAGGAAGACAAATATCCACATCTTATAGACTCAATATCTTTCTTAACCATTATTACTTATTGCGAGTGCAATTTGTGCGGTGATATTGGGTGATGTTAAAATATTTTCAATAATATTTTTTAAAATAAAGAGACTATTTTGAGTAATAAAAATATTTTAAAAAATTTTTAAATATAAAGAGTTACAGTGGCAAATGAGGGCAAATTATATCACATATTTCTATCCACAATATTTTGTGGTCTAAAGGTCTAAAATACGATGTGGATGCAAACACGAAAGAATTTATCTTTTCCGTAATTGTTGCTTTGTTTTTTTTAACAAATCTCTTTTTTTTTCTACTTTAAATATTATTAATTTATTTATTTTTTTAACAAACTTCTTTTTTATTTTAAATATATATATTTATACTTTTATAGACATTGATATTATTGTTGTTGTTGTTGTTATTATTATTATTATTATTATTTCATATGTTTAGAAAAAATAGAATTATTTTTTTCACAAAAAATTGGTATAAACTATTATCAATTTTACTATTACAATGAAAAATATAAAAATATTTAATTACAAAAATGAACCTATAGTTTACAAAAGAATAAACATCTACTTTACTAAAAATGAACATATGGTTTACTAATAATGAATTTATACTTTATACCAAATAAACCTATAATTTATGAAAACTGAACATGTAATTTACAAAAATAAACCTACAATTTACAAAAAATAAACTTATAGTTTACTGGTAATGAATCTACAATTTATATCAAAATGAACCTACAATTTATAAAAAATGAACATAAAAAATGAGCATATAATTTACTGACAAAGAATCTAAAGTTTATAATGAACATACAGTTTATAAAAATGAATCTACAATTTATAAAAAATGAACTTATAGTTTATAAAAATTGAACCTACAGTTTACTAATAATAAATTTATAATTTATACCGACTGAACCTACAATTTTAAAAAATAAATTTATAGTTCGCAAAAAAAGAACTTTTATATTTAAAATAATCAACCTACATTATGTAATAAATGAACCACAAAAAATATAAAATTTATTTAATAATATTAAACATAAATTAATATAATATTATATTAAAATAAAATTATATTAATATAACATTTAATATGAGTTAATCTAATAATCTAATAATATAAATTAATTAATATAATAATTTAAATTATATATTATATTTCTATATAATTATATATAATAAAATAAATTATATAATTATAATACTATAATCTAATTAAATTAAATTAAATAATTATATATAATTTTGATTATATGTTGTGTTAATATAATTATATATAATATATAAAAACACATAAAAATCTCATTTATAAAAAAAAAGAAAGAAAAAAATGATAAAAAGTGAACTGTGGAGTGGAAAGTGTGTAGATCACATCCTTTTTTAAAATTTAATATACTAATGTAATAATATAAATTAATTAATATACTAATTTAAATTATATATAATAATTCTATATAATTATATATAATAACATAAAATAATTATATATTAATTTAATTATATATTGTATTAATATAATTATATATAATATATAAAATTATAATATATAGAAACACATAAAAATCTCATTTATAAAAAAATAAAAAAATGATAAAAGTTGTCTATAGAGTGGAATGTATGTGGAACACATTTTTTTAAAAAAAAAAAAATTCTCATACACCTCATAACCCTCCGGTTCATATTGTTATATGGACAGAGATTCAAAATATAATAACTCGTAAATGGGTAAATTATGGTGAATATATGTAGATCAAAATAGGCAGGACGATAAGTATCTCTTTTACCCATTTATGATCTATTTAATTTTTATATGGATACTCATATACACTTAAACTTATTTAACGCATAATCACTTATTTATCCAATTAAAATTTAACTCAATCGAAATTATATATTTAACTGAATTAAAATATTTATTTTAATCAATTTGTAATTAAATTTAATTTTTAGTATCAAAATAAAATATCAAATTTATTACCAAGTGAGTAAAATTATTAAAAGATAATATTTGTCGAAACATAAACGATTAATCTTATTTCATTATAAAAGAGAGGAATTTATTTTGTTGATTAATGATGTACTCTACTTTTATGAAAAATAACAATTCTTTCTCGTTTGAATTTTTTTTAAAAAAGTTCTTATTGACAAATCTTTAAATATTTCCTTTTACAAAAATGAATTGTTTTTATTGCTTAGAAAAATAAAATATAAGAAGTTCAATAGGTTCAAAATATAAATTTGGGATATTGGACATTTTATGTAGACTATATATGACCAGATTTATGCATTAAGCTCAATATTTATTTAAATAAAATTATGTAAATGCACTTGAGAATAGAAAATAAATGGCAATGCATCCTATTACTGATGTTTCGATAGGAACATGAGAACATTACTCATGTGCCGATGACAACATGAGTATTACTCCCTCCGATCCAAATTGATAAATTTATTTTTTTACATATAAATTAAAAAATATTTTGTAATTTGGCTAAGGTGGTTATTTTTACTTAACTTTTCTTATTTTACCCTTGTATTAGCATTAAAATACTAGATATAGATGAATAGCACTCCCATTAAATAATTTTGAAATTTGTTGCTCTTTAATATAAAATTAAAGATAATTAATATTGTTAATAAATGAAATTATCAAACTATGAGCATCCAAATTTTAAATTCTGTTTCAACTTTCAATATGTATATTAAATGGTTGTTGTCTATAAGTGTTGATAATCATATAATTAAATAAGGGTAAAATGGGAAAATAAGTAATTCAACACTTTCTAGAAAAAAAAAAAAAAAACCACCCTAATTATTGGGATAACTAAAAATGAAAAACAAATCTATCAATTTGAGACAAAAGGAATATTTATTTAATCAATTTGTTATTCTGATGAAATTATAAATGACAAAATATTGATGTATGACAATTAGTGCAGTAGCAATAGAAAATAAAATTAGAGATATTGCAACAAATGATAATTTGACAACAAATAATATTCCTATATACATCTAAATTGAAGATGAAGGAAAGAAACTTCAAAATCAAAGAAAATTGTGTACATTGATTTAGATTTTAGTGTAACTTTATTTTATATGATTTATTTATATTTTCAATAATTTAAAAATATTTTTAGAATTTTAAATTATATATATAGAAGTTTTTTAAAAAATAATTTTTTAGAAAGGTTATAGGCATTACATCACCATGAAATTATGTCCTTATTTTTATTAAATTATTTTATTATTAAAATAAATAAATTTTATTAATAAAATAAAAATTTTACATCACTTGCATAAATAATGATATAGTATTTGTTTTTAGTGATTGATATATTTATTTTTACTTTGTAAAACCATATCAAAGTTTTTAAAAAGTTAGAGTGAAAAAAATATTAGATAAATGGGTACCCTTACCCACCCCATATCTATTCATATATTAATATAGTTAAGTGGGTAATAACCCTCCATTTAACACCCATTCAATATATAATTCATCCATTTACCACTCATATCCTATTTTTAAAGGGTGGGTATAAGTGAGTAAATAGGTATGGGTGAACTTTGTCACCCCTAATAAAGAGTAAAAAAATTTATTTAAGTCCAATAAACTCTTTATTTTGTTTTATCTCATAAAACCATTTAATGTTTTTTAAGAAAGAAAGCCAATAAAAAATAAGATAACAATTTATTGATATATATTGAAAATTGAAGTGTATTAATTATATTTTATATGAAAAGTGAATTTTGACTCTCTATATATAGAAAATCAAAGTCATTTTGTAATCTATAATTTAGACTTAAAGAGTGGGTTGCAGTCCTTTTTTTTTTACACTATTTATAATCAAAAATTTAGGTTGAATAAAAAGTGGCTTAGAGATACTCTTACGTATTGTACTTTTAATCACTATTTTTTAAAAATTTAAAATAGAATTAAATTAAATATTTATTATTTTTATATGATCATATTAAATTTTAAATTTATTTTTTTTTATAAATTATTGATATCCTTTGATGACAAAACTAATCGAATGACTGTAAAAGATAGCAGACGTCAACTAGAAGGGATGTGTGTGTCATAGCCACTCTAATTATTAAATTAAAAAAGTGTATTTATTGAGAGTTTGAAGATGATAATAATAGAAAGTGAGTGATAGTTGGATTGCTAAGATATTCGTAAAAGAGAATGAATCGTGTACAGAATGAATGTTATGTATTTGTTTATTTGTTGTAGTCTTTGTATTTAATTTTTTGATAATAATTGTTGCAAGCATTAAAGTGATTATGAAATTTTAAGAAACAAATTTGTTTTCATAATTGCGTGATCTTTGAATATTAGGAAGATGAATCTCTTGGAACTTTCAAATATTAAAAGTCAAACTTGTCATTGATGATTTCTTGAACGACACCATCATTCAGTTTTCAAGATTTCATTTACCTTAAAATTATTTGTTTCTAGGGCAAGTGTCTATCCATAGGTCATTTAATTATTCGAGTGCTATCAATTATGTGTTGTATATTGAATTTGGAATAGTTAAATATAATCTTAATTTATTACTATTACCATCATAATTATATTTGATTTCTAAATTCACTATACAAGTTACATAAATTTAAAAAATAATATAAAATTTGATACCACTAAGGCTCTATTTATTTTGTAAAAAATATTTTTCAAAAAAATAATTTTGGCATTTTCTTCTATTTGGTGTATCTAGAAAAATTGATCAATAAAAAATGTTTTCCTAGTCAAAAGGAAAAGTAAGTCATTTTCCAAAAAATAACTTTTCATTTTGAAAAGGAGAAATCATTTTTTAACAAAATGACTTCCCATTTTGAAAATGGAATGAAAAATCATTTTCTTGACTTTGACAAATTCATCTAAATAAAAAAATTATATAAACACATAAATTTATTATCACTGATTGTCTTTCACTTCTAATGTCCATCATCGATCACCATCAACTAATAATGATCGCCAAAGATGAGTGAGACTCATAAAATTTTCATTTTTAATATATTTTTTCTTATATAAATAATAAATAGTATAAATATATAATATTTATGGTCTAATTCATTTTATTTTTTAAAATAAAAAATTAATATTTCATAGTGTATTTTAAATACCAAAAAATATATTATTTGGAAAATATTTTTCTAAAAAAATATTTTTCTCAAATAAATTATTTTACATAAAATAAATATATAGACATAAATATTTGATTAAATTCTATCTAAATTTTAGAAGAAAAAAAAAGTGACCAAATAAACATGAAACGAAATATCACTATCATATCGTGTGCAGCGCCATCCAACTCCATTCATCTTTGTGATCGCGGAAGAAACTTGTTATGGCTTTTTAAATAAAAACCACCTCTACCACAACTTAGTTTGAGTCAATGATGGGATCGAATTTATGATTCTCGCTTCCAATCAAATAGGCAATAAAGCTCAATCCATTAAATCAATTTGGGATTGTTTTGAGATCAATCCTTTCTTTTTATCTGTTCGCCATAATTTTTTCTTACCTTTGCCTTGACCTAACAACAATATGTGCCTTTATCAATAAAGGAAGATCAACCCGAATTTGTTATGCGTAGGTGAAAGAGATTTGTGTTGTTGAGATGATTGTAATGAAGATGACCCCCGATTTGTTCTTTTGTTATGTTTGCTGCTGTTGATCACTTCAGGACGTAAATAACATAAGCGATATTTTTAAAATCAGATCAATCAATCAACTGATTAAGTAATATTTTTAAAATTGGATCAATTAGTAAATCGATCAACTGATCAATTTTTTATTTGATCGATCCAATTAATCTGATTAATTTAGTTCAATAATTAATAAAATTTAAAAAATACTATTAAAATAGATTTAAAACATAAAAAAATTATTTAAAAGATATTAGTAATAATTAATGATAAAAAATAATATTAAATCAATTGAAATTAATTAAATTAATCATGAATTTAATTGGTCCCATCAATAAGTTTTATTCGATTTTTAAAAATATTGAATTTAAATATATTCACAAGTTATTTTAAACTTTGCACAACAAAAATTAGTTCAAGTTCAGCTCTCTTAATAAGCTTTAAAATCAAGTTAGAGCTTGACTTGATGATTTAACAAACCAATCTCAAACTTACTAACACTCGATTTGTTAACTTGTAAATAAACTCAAAAATTAAACATGAGTTAATTTGTAAATAATTTTATTAATAATTTAATTATAATTATTATTTTTGTTTATAATATGTATGAAAATATTTTAAAAATATTAATTAAATATATAAAGATAATGAAATACATTTTTATATGATGATGTGATGTTTAAATTTTTTGTATTTTTATGTAAATATTAATAAACATAATTTAAAATAGAAATCTTAATTTTAAAATAATTATTAATAATTTCATTTATAATTTAATTCTATTAAAAACTTTGACTTGATCAATCCTATTTAGATTCGTGAGATTTATATAATACTAATAATACTTGATTTGAGCTCAACTTATTTATTAAATAATTTTAAAATATTCAACTCAAATTTGATTTATTTATAAATAAATTAAACTTAAGCAAGTCAATATTGAGTTAGAATTGATTTATTTACACTCCTTAAGTGCTCAAACAACATCATGTTTTTTTTTATGGGGGCTGGGGGAGAGAGTTGACATTTTTTGTTTACGGAGATAGAATTGAAAAATTACAACTCTTGAAAACTGCCATTAACATTTAACCTTTAACTAATTAGTTATTAGTCCCCACAACTTTTACATATATTTGTTCTTTGGAAACAAATAATAATTTGATTTCTTTTATTTTTGATAGGAATAAACAATTTTATATATATATATACACATAGCAAGATATTCTCAGGTTAGTTTATGTGTCACTTAAGATAGGTACTGCTAAGGATAGATACTAATCCTAGGAATTGAACTCAAACTGATCTGCCTTAATCACTTAAAAATTAATCTTTGAAGTCATTGAGACTCTCTTTTACCTATCTCAATTTTTATTTTAAATCTTATTGTAACTATTTTCACCAACCTTATTATTTTTGCAATTTTTTGCTTTTAATAAAAATCCTATTTGTATATTATATAAATATTTTGATGTCAATATTAACCATAGAACTATTGATAATTAATTATAGAATAAAGGACATTTTTTGTTATATATATATATATATATATATATATATATATATAGACACACACACACACATTAGTCTTTCGTAGCACATAATTTATATGTGTGCAGTCAAAATTAAATAATAACACCTAAATCAAATTATAATTCAATAACACCTGAATCAATTATAATTCAATAATTGTTAGGACAAATATTATCAAGAAAAACTGCAGTTATAATTTTTTAGAAGTCAATTAATAGACTCAAAAATACCAATAAAAGAAATGCATATTCTTACTTTTATGAAGTGTTAGAGTTAAATTTTAGTAAACAGGGCAAATAAGTTAAGTCAACTTCAAATTAGGTCAATTTTGATTTATAATTTTTTTGAACAAATCGCATCGCATTATTAGATCACAAAATAAACAAAATTCGAATAATTTTTTTTATTCTCGAGTCGAATTAAATTACTCATAATTTTAATTTTAAAAAAATAAATAAGATATTTTTTATTTTAAAATATTTTTAATAATTTAAATAAAATTATTTGGATTTATTTATAGATCAAATCAAGTTTGACTTAATTTGAATGGATCCATAAATAGAATTAAGGTCAAATCAGATGTGATCTAAAAAATTTTCTAAGAATTGCAAGTTTGAATTTGAATAAATCTTTTCAATCACAACAAAAATTATTACCTCTAATTAATTTTCACAAACATTTCGAATTTCATTTTTCGTAGAAGCATATAAATCACAAGGAATAAAGTAAATAAAGGAGCAAACAAGTCGGATGAGATGAATTTAGATCAAATTAATTTTCAGTTAAATCAATTTCAGTCATATTTTTCATATAAATTTGAATTATATCTAATATTATTTTTCTTTTATTTTTTTATTTTATTTAGCCATCATGTCAACAAGCTTAGTAGCTTGCATTTAGAATCAACCAGTTGTGCAATAAGATTGATTGGTTTTTGAAAATATCTGTATATATTTGATAAAAATGATAGTTTGATACATTTGAAAAAGACACTAAAGATTTTATTGGTTTTTAAAATTCCAAGTATTTTTTATGTGCAAGAATTTATTAATGATTTCACTTAGCTCTTTAATTGTAGAAATATGCAACATTTCATAGTTTAGGGCCGTATGGATTGCAGTGTTTGATGGGATAGTCTGAGAAAAGCCTTTGAGATGAAGCCTAGAAAAGATATCGTTTATTAGGAATGCATGCAGTCGATAAATCAGAAATTTTATTCTGTGAGCTCACATGTTATTTGTTGAACATTGATAATAATAATAATAATAATAATAATAATAATAATAATAATAATAATAATAATAATAATAATAATAATAATATTATTATTATTATTATTATTATTATTATTATTATTATTATGATAATTTGTATAAATGAAAATTTTAAATAATATTTTTTTGCAAAAAAAATGTCTAAATATTTCTAACTCTTCTAGCATTTTAATTAGATAACAAAAAGTAAAATATTTTCAGAGAATATTTTTATAAATAAATTATTTTTCATAAAATGAACAAGTATATTTGGTTATATTGTACCCTTTTTTGGAAAATTAATAAATAAAGTGAATTATCTTGAATTTTAAATTTTCAAGTCCATGCTCCTATTCTTTTTAAAATCTTATTTATTTATTATGACGTGTAATTTTAAAGTAATAATTTAAAAAATAAAAATAAAAAATTTTAAAGGTGTATAAGAAATTTCAAAAAGAAATTTTTATAAATTTTAAATAAAAACACATAATTTTTTTAAATATTTTAAAATTTCAAATAGAGTTATTTTACAAATTTAATGGACATCAAATGCATCAAAGAAAATTCTATAAACTTTAAAAAAAAATTAAAATTTTAGAGGAACCATTTGATAATTTTTAATAGGGTCATTATTTAAAATATAAAAATATGAGGATTATTTAACAATTGAATGTGTCATGTGATCCCACTCAATTGCCTTTTGGATCCGCTCCTGAATGCACAGAGAAAGGGATTCATGAAGAAGCTTCAATGAATGATGGTTATGGAGATGGGAAATGGCCAACATGAATATGTGGAATGGATGGAAATACTAAGAATGAAAATGCTCCGTGGATCCAATTCATTCTGCTAAGAATAAAATGGCAATAATATAGAAACATGTAAAATTTCCCATTTATTAGGCTGTAGCTGCCATCACTGAGTCACCATTTTTCTCCATGCAAATGAAAAGTCGCAGACATTATACCCACTTTGTTGCATGAGCATTGAGCAACCACAAGCACCGCAGTTTGGAAACTCGAGAACTTTTACTTACCAAATCCAGAAAAACAGAATCCATCACACACTCAAAATAGAATCTTTTCTCAATTTAGAGACAACAAACACCCTGATCATTTCTCTGTCCCTGGACCTTCCATCTCTTTTTTTTCTTTCTTAAAAAAAAAAAAAAAGACCTGTGCCCTGTCTTCAACAATGGAGCAATTACCAGATACCATTTTTGAATCCAGAGAAAAGCTCATGATCTCACCAAGTAGTCAAGAAAAACCCACTTTTAGAACAGCCCATTTCCTCAAACCATCCATAACTTCCATTGATGAGCCCAATTTCAAGCTCTCTTCATTTTCTCTACCATCTTTACCACCCACTGTCGAACCCAAAAACTGGCCCTTATCCTTAAGTGTCAAGTTTCATGGATGAAGAAGTCCAGCCAAAGGTTTGAAGTCATGGGTTGGAAAGATGGCTTCTTTGCATGAATCAACTTGGAAGAAAGTTGGTATTCATGGAGCAATCTTGAATTCTACTTACCAAATTGAGAAAAACAGTGATTTGGTTCTTGGGTTTGCAGAGAGATGGTGCCCTGTAACGAATCATTCATTTTTCCATGGTGTGAAGCTACAATTACACTAGAGGATATGATGATTGAAGGGTACAGTGTTCTGGGGTCCCCTGTTTTTTCGCCCTCTTGAAACAGTAGAATTGAAGGGAATTGAAGAGAAATTGGTCCAAGCAAGATTGGAGTTGGGGAGGTCTACTAGTAGGAGGCAAGACCAGAGTCATTGGATGAAAAAATTCATGGATAGTGGTAGTGAAATAGAGCATGAAGCATTTCTATCCTTGTGGCTATCAAGGCTTGTTTCGCCTTCCTCTAATAATATTATATGTCGGTCTGTTTTTCCAATTGCAATTCACTGGGCTAGAGGTACTAGGATTGCTTTAGAACCTGCCGTACGTGCTAGCATTTATAGAGACCTGAGCTTATCGGCGAGCCAAGATTAGCATAATGGAATGATCTCAAATGCAAAAGTAACAATGTGAGGTTGGTTTTAGACTCTTCTGAAAAAAGTTTCGACTGGCACCCTTATGTAAGAACTATAGAAAACTGGGATATTCCCAAGTCTTACCAGGAGAAGGAAATGTGGGTGTTAAGTGGCATCGGATTTGGATGAAGAATTATCATCATTCATTCGATGTTTGATGGTTTCTGACCTTCCGCATAGAGTTGCAAGGCAGTTCGGAATCAATCAAGATATTCCGGGGTTTATTGCTCTATCCGGTTATACTTTTAAGGTTGCTTGGAGATGTTACAGTAGACCGATTATTGATGTGAAGTGTTACATTCCGTCTAGGCTTTTCAAGACAGAAGTTACAACCCGATACTTGGAGTGGTGGAATCGTTCCGTAGTTTATCTTCAAGGTGCAAATAGCGTTACTTTGCAACAGCAGAAAATGTCCCACATTCTTGTCAAAAGAAGAGAAGAAAGAACAGAAATTTGCTTATTGTTTTAAAGTAAAACCAGAAAGTCACAAAGAATGTAATGGGGATGAAGCAAGAGATCCTGCTGAGGAAGATGATTAGACAATTGCTGATATGCTTAAGGCTAAGAACAAGCCTGCTGTTTCTGAGAATGCACAACGTGGCAATGACAAGAATGTGTCAGGTAAACCACAAACCCATTTGTGTTCAATTGCAAATGATGAGGCTCATAAAACTTCATTATTTGCAACATTCATGGAAGGGATTATACAGAATGAACAGAACAGTGGCGGGAAAAAGCATCATCTCAACCTTGTAGTCCTTCATCTTCAATAGCGGAAAATAGGAATAAAGAAGTTGCCCATCCAGTGACATTAGCGGAAAAGGCAAAGCATCAAGAAACAGGTGAGAGTAAACAAGAATCATCGGGTGCATCTTGGAGTCATTCATTTTCAGCTGCAAACAATGGGGCTCTAGAAGTTTTGGATCCAGTGATGTCAGTAGAAAATGTGAAGTTTAGTGAATCAACTAAGGGTAGATAAGATGATAATAACAACAATTCAGCCAGTCGAGCAGTTCATTCACTCATCTTCAAAATTAGGTAAAAAGAGATCGAAACTTTTGGAGCTATCAGCTATATCAGTAGAGAAGTTTACTCTTACAGAAGCTAAAACAGGATTGAAGCAAGATGTTGAGTATGCTAATGGGAGCAGTGTAGGCGGTCCAACTCGAAAAATGGAGAGCATCAGTAGGAACAAACAAGGAAATATTACCTATTCATTTGAGTCACTTGTAATGAAGCTTGAAGATCGAATAAGGAGGCTTGAGAAATATTTGCTGAGCGAAAGGCAGCACTGTTAGGTCATGTCTAAGATGAAACACATCATAGTTCTATCAATTATTTTAATCCCTTTTTTTTGTGTGTATAACTGTGGTTGACTTGATGAATGAAGTTGATTCAAGCAGAGTGAAAAGGTTTGCTGGCATTCAATATAACAGAAACTACCATTTTCCTTTGCTTTTAACGGAACCTGATGCCTTCTTCTTCTTCTTCTTCTTCTTCTTGCTTTTCATCTACTTGTAACTTCCTGTGAAACTAGTGATTATCTGTGCTATGTTTCTTCTCCTTTTAGTGCATGTGGTGCGATCCAATTTCATCAGAGGGGATGGAGGGATCTTATTATTTTAAACATTTGATTATATCCTACATGCCTTGTCCTGAAATGTCCTCACTAATGTACCATTAAAGATTTTCCGGTTGGAAGTCTTGCCGGAACATGGCATATGGTCATTCTATAATAAAAATAGCAATGACACTTAATACATTAATATTTCAAACGACATGGATATGATATTATTGCCATTTGATTAAAAAAAAAATAGCATCAAGCATAAGGTTTAGTTTTTTTTATAAATTTTATATAGAATTTAGTAACATTTTTACTTTTAATTTTTAATTATATAAAATTCTATTTTTTTTATTTTCTATTATTATATACAGAATTTAAAATAATTAAATACAGGGATAATTTATACAAAGAGTAAAAAAAAAATTAGAGAAAGATAGTAGTTAAGAAAGTAATTATCAAAAAATGGTGATTCTAAAAATAATTTACAATACGTGAGTCAAAAGTGATCAACGTTCACAGTAAGAAGCGGACAGAGATAGATGTAATACTTGGCCGGCCACTTATAGTGGCAAACACAACGTTGTCTTCTAAACCATCTTCAAAGCAGTGTAACTATGCCTCAATTGTCTGAAAAATAAATAAATTATATGTAATATGAAAAATTTTATATATTTTTTCATCTGAGCATGTAATTATATAATTACATAATAAAATGAACAATGTAATATAACAAAATTTTACCTATTATCTATTTCAATCTATAATTTCTATTTACTATATAATTTTCAATATAAAAAATTATAAATAAATATTGATAAAGTTACATGTAAATATTTAACGAAGTTACATAACGAGACACTAAAATAACTTTTAAGGTACTTATATATGAGACACTCTAGAATTCTCTTGAATTGCAATCCATCATCATACAATAGTTGCACAAAATTTTTGGCCTAATTTTTTGTTGTTTATTTTTCAATAGTTGGACTGATAATTTTAAATCAAATAACATGTAAAATTATACTAATATTTAAATTGTGTGTTAAATATAATAAAATTATAATTTAAAATCTCATAATTATGACAATTTTATGTCATTTAAGAATAATAATTAAAATATGTAGAGACAACATTTACTTCGTCGTGAGAACATGTCAAAATTAGTTCTTATGATTCATATTAATTTATTTACGATTTATTTCTCATACATAGAGTAAATTTAATATCTTATTATGTTTTTTTTATTTTAACATAAGAATAAGAGGTGAGGCAATAACAGCAATGTATATATCTAAATTATTTGACACAATTTCGTTTATTGGTACTTTCTAAAGTTAGGTTGGCAAAATAGATAGTAGTCTCCATATATATATATATATATATTTGTGCTATTGCTCTAGTAAAAAAAAGGGGTATTTCTAATAGGAGATAAGACTAATTAAAGGACTAATTAGTAACTAAATTTTGTGTAAAATTTATTTTTGATCTAAGATATTTTAGATTTGAGATATTATTATGAAAATTAGTATTTTGTTATATGAAAAATACTTTTATACGAGATAAATTAGTGTTATTTTGGTAAGATACATTTTTTTGGTATATCTTATATTTTTGCCCAATTTTTTCATATTTCGTATTGGTGCTTTTTTTATATATATTTTGTACTGTAGCTTGATTAAACAAAAAATGGTCATTTCTGGCAGGAGACAAAGTAATAAAAGGACTATCTAGTAACTAAATTTTGTATAAAAATTATTTTTAATTTAAGGCATTATATATATATATATATATAGGTTAAATACGCTAATCCCTCTTACTTTTGTCTTATCATACTACTTAGTCCTTATTTTCTAAAATTATATTAAAATATCATTCACTCTTACTTTCCTTAAATTACTTTACTCTTCCATCTATTTCTAACACAATTTTCATCGTTTAAAGTAAAAAAAAGTCAATAAATTAAGTTTTAATTTTTTAAAATTGTAAAAATACCCTTCTCTTTCCTCAAACTAATCTCTACTCTCAAAATTGCGCCAATTCCTCTCAAAAATCCAAAAAATAATCGAGTTCATAAGACAATCAAACAAAACCATTTTCAATCCACAAATGATCAATGCAGAAATCAACTAACTAGAGAAGATGAAGGAGACAAGAAGAATACGCCTTTAACAATCCATAACCCACAATCCAATCCATTCAAAAGTAATCAAAAAACGCAGCCAACATTATTGCAGCCCACCCAAAAAACATTATCGCAGCAACATTATCATACAGGTGTAAATGCAAGGAAAAGGAAGAAGAATAAAACCCTGAGTCTAAAAAGACTCCTACCACGTGAAGCGTGCTCGTTTGGACAATAAGAATGGAGGCTTAGATTCGTAGTGCGAAGTCGTATGTTGGAACTTCCTCAAGATGTCGTTCTCGGCCAACAGCTTCAATGACATGTAAGCGATTGAGGCAACATTCTATGCGCCGGAGCTGGAAGATGTAAATGGGGAGATCTTCCGAGTGTTAAAGCCTAGATCTAAGTTTGTGACATATGAACGGATCACTTCATTACTGACGGTGATGCAGGCGATGCCAACGTCAAATCAATGAACTCAAATTTAGTTAAAAATTGTTTTTGATGTCGGATTTTGTGAATTAAGTTTGTTGAAAGATTTTGGAGGAAACTTGTGTGAATTTTGAGTGTTGGTGAAACAAGGAAGAGATAGCAATCGAGGATTAGGGATTAAAATTGTGTTTTGATTCTTTATCCATTGATTCTATATTTTATCTTTTTTTTTTTTATAAGTTTGCTGGTAATACTCTGGTTAACTAATATTTTTTATGATTTGGCTATAGTTGATTGTGTTTTTTTATGATTTATTGGTGGGTATTCAAATCATGTGTTTGTGTTCATATTTTCTTCTTCGACTTCTTCATTTTTTATTTGCAGAAGAATTTGTTAGCTTTGAATTTCGGGTGGGTTTTGATTCTAAGAGATGATTTTATTGGTGATGAATTTGTTGGGATTGTTGGGTTTCGATTCAAGTGAGATTGTCGGGTTTCGATTTCAGTCGAGTTTTTTGGATTTTAAAGGTAGAAGAACTTGGATTTGAATGAGTTTTGGTTGTTTGCATTTTAATTGTTTGAAAGTGGTGTAGCGTGTGTAGAAATTGAAAATTCAAATGACAATAAAGGGCAATATAGACATTTCATTTGATTTTAACAAAGTT
>CATIWR010060555.1:0-100199 GCA_949677035.1 Omphalea diandra
TATATATATATATATATATATATATATATAAACTCTTATTATTATTAACTATAAATTTTCACAAAAAATATATTTTTTTAATATTTGAGATTTTAATTTATGTATATTGTGACTTTCTAAAATGTTAACTCCTTAATAACAATAATCCCATACACTTATTCTACTTATTGTACTATGGATTCTTTATATTAGCTTATGCTTGTAATAGATGACTAATATTTAAGTTGCTTATCTAATTAATATTTTAATTAAAATGTATTTATTAGTTATACTGTGAGAATTTTATATATTATTTTAAATTATTATAAGTGGTCTCCTAAATTTTGGACCTTCAAATTTTATTTTTTTTTCTTACCCTTTTCAATGTAGTTCATTTTTTGAAAATTGAATATTGTCTAATTCATTAGCTTATATGTGTAATTTTAAAATTATTTTTTCATGTAGAAAACTCCAATACTCCTTTGGTCAATTGAATTGTCTATTTGTACTTAGACTAAGTTTTTATTCTAAACTGATTGAATTTGAATGATCAATATTTGGAGTTTAGATGAGTGGTAATTATAGTACATAGTATACATTTTTATCCCTATTTAAAATTTATTTGCATGAAAATATTTAAAAATTTACAATAACCTTTGAAATATATTTACAAAATTCTTTTCAATATAAATTTTTAATAGATTGATTTTATTGTTTATTTATAATTATTTATGAACTGTTGGATTAAAAGTTTGTTAAATATTCCATACATTTAGAGCTCATAGGTTTCTAGGAACTAGCCTTTTAATTATTTAAAAATTTTATCAGTCATTTTGAATCTATCGTTTAATATTTATAAATTTCAAATGCTTGACTATTATGGGTTTAATTTATTGATTATGAAATATCTAAATTCTAAATTTGGTAGTATTTAATTTCTAAGCTTTATCATTTATATTACTACTACTGAGATCTAAATTTTTGCGATCTGCATTTTGAATTATATTCTCATGTCTATTTGAATAAGTTGTGATTTTGAAACCAACATTTAGTATCTACTTATCTGTAATTAATTATCTGTTATATGAGTCTCATCGTGTGGACCATTATGACAATAAGATTATATTATTTAAAATATTATTTAAAGAGCATGATTAGAAGTGTACAATTTATTCAAGTATTTGTCAGTTCCTGTCCATTGTGTACTATAATTATTATTCACAGAACATCAGCTCAAACCATGTTTATTATTTTTGTTTAGATCATTTGATATTTGTAGTTGGTTCAAACTTCAGAATGCTTTTCCTTGGAGAATATATTTATCTTTTTCTGACATTCGTTAGGTATGCCTAAATTTTATTTTTTCAGGTTAACTTTTGTTATAATTAGTTGGATGTTTTTAACTAATTCTATTATATAGAGACTCTACAGTTTATTTTTTTTAGATTCTTTATATTTATTATTTCTTGTTCAGATTTGTTAATAAACATTCATAGGTTATCTTGTTTTCTTTAATAATTATTGATTCCTTCTACCTCTTATTAGAATTATTTTTTTTTGTTGAGTCTTGCATAGATTAATATAATACTAATTTATGTGTTGATCACAATCTTGATTTGGATTGTGTTGAAGTTGGTACCAGAGCTATAGATTCATTAGGTTCATTGAGTACGAGATCAATAGGAAATTTTGTTTATTGAAGTTTGCTTTGCTTCAACTTCAATGTTTTCATCTTTGTGAATATGTTATTTCACTTGACCGTTTATCTTGCAATCTATTAAATTCACTTTTTCTAAATCATTTTATTTTATCTATTTATTCTTTGCCTCTTATTTAGGTTTACTATTTGAGTTTTTATATAGGGACTATGTTTGTTTTCTTTATGGAGTTACTTGCATTATATTTGGTGACTATTTGACATTATTGCAATTATAATATATGTTAGTTTTTGCTAGTTATAAGTGATTATTGAATATATATATATATAAGAATGATTTGTTAACTATATTAGGGTTCAATAGATACTTAATATTGGATATATCATAAAAGTTTGTGGAGTTATATTAGATTATAATATGTAGTGGATATATATGGTATTAGCTAAATTGGAAAATGGAGAATGTAGTGAACTATGTGTGATTATATAAGAAATCAAAAGTTTGAGTTTATGTAGTATGTGATTTTAAATTATCAGGTAATAAATTAGAGAAGTTTTATCAAATGTTATAATAATTCAGGCTTGCATAAAGAATTGAGTTTGAAAAAATCCACATGTGACTGATTATGGTATAATTCTTATCCTTAGTATTTTAAATACAAAGAAAATTTTGTGGAATTCATGATTTGAAATTGCAGTGAAAATCTATATCGATAGTTTGAAATTTTGGGATTAATTTTTATGAATATGAAGAGTAGATGAAATTATGGCAAGAAATGATTTAAGATAATTGATTCTGTAATTTTAGAAGTTATTTGATGATATCATATATTTAGCTCAAAACAAATGTTATGTATAAGAAAGTAAGACATATGAAACTGATTTTGCCTTAATAGTTAGTTTACTTCCTATGTGTTTAAAAGTTATATAGAAAATTAATGCATATTTGATTATTCTAGAGAAATTTTAATTGTCCTGGAGAAATTTGATTACTGGGTAGTGATTGGTAATTATATGATTAAACTTGTAATGGAGTATGTAATATTTTATGATTCCATTGATCAATTTTATAATTTTAGAGGTTTATGAGTGGTTAATAAATTTGATGTTTGAAAGACAAGAAAAATATAATATATTTGGTATTGATTTTATAGTTGGTATATATGATTCTGATATTGATTTATTGAGGTTAAAAGAAATTGGTAAATACTGAAACTTGTGTGCAATAGAATATCAATAAATGACTTTAGTAGAGATATATTTTGTGGATGAATGCAAGTGTTACATATGTTGAAAATCAAAATGGTTTATAGAAGGAGATTTTTTTTTAAAAAAAAAAGATTATCAATGTTATATTTATTTATTTGGAGATTTTCAAAGAGCTTAATAATTTAGTTTAAAGAGTTAGTAAAATGAGTGTTGATTGATAACTATGGATCTTAAAATCATTTGATTTAGGTGAAAAAATTTGAGATGTGAATCAAATACCTTCATTTATTCGAGCTTTCAGGTTAAAATTCTTTAGCTATTTGATTCTTTAAGTTAACACTAATGGTCTAAAAATTGGAGATCAATTTTTTATTAAGAGGGGAGAATGTAATATCCCATAAAATTTGAATTTATATAAGTATTTTATTAGCTTGAAAAATATATAAAGTTATTTATTTTCTTTGTTCAAAAAATAATAAGTATTTAATCATAAAATATTTTGAATGAAAAAAGATAATAATATTTTATTTATTCATTTATTCAAAAAAAAAAGTATCTGGCTCATTTTTAAATTTAAATATCTTATAATTTTAAAGTTAATTAATTAAATTTATGCCAAGTTAATTATAGTTATTTAGTTTTAAATAAGTAATATTAATTTTCTATTTAATTGTTTATCTATTTTAAAAGAAAGATTAGCTGTTTTATTTATTTGATCAAATTTGAGTAATTGCCCTACTTCAACAAAATCTCAGATAAAACTTCCATCTATTCCAAACTACCACGTTCTTTACCACTGAAAAAAAAAAAATTCTCCATTTTTTTTTATCATAGCCGACACCATCTTTTACTTGGCACAAGAAATTATTCATCATTGTTATACCTCGTGTTTTTATTTGCCTCCTACATGATTTTGGGAATATAAGAGGCAAAATTTCTCACAATGGTTCAGTTGCCTCTTCTATTTCTTTGACAGATGTTTTAAATTAATTGAATACATAATTCTTTTGATACCATTTTCTGTAGTTTGAACTCAAGATCATGCACTATATATATTATACTATTACTTTGGGTAATGCCATAACTTCTTTCTATTTGAGTATCAAATATAATATTAAATTGTTCTTTCACTATCCACAACATTTCTCCAAGTGACCATCTTTTTAGGCTCTAATATATAAATATCAAATGATATTTGATCCAAGACTTATTTATTGGCAACCATTACTTTATATTTTCTTTATTACTTAAATATTAGCAAGAATTCGTTTAACAAATGTATATTTATGAGCCATATGATTTCTTCTGTATATACTAAATTGTTAATCTTAATGCAAAATTTCTTTCTCAAACTAACGTTTTCTCATATTTTATCTTAAATTTGTTAATTATTATATAAAAAAAAAGCTTTACATTTTTTTTCTTGGCTTGCAAACATGTTTTTATTTTCAAAATACAATTCTTCCAATCGTGAGTGTGTGTATATATATATATATATGTAAACCTCTTATTATTATTAACTATAAATTTTGACCAAAAAAATCAAATTTTATTTTGATGTTAGACATTTTAATCTATGCATACTGTGACTTTCTAAAATGTTAGCTCCTTAATAACAGTAATCCCATATAGTTATTGTAGTATAGATTCTTAATTTATATTAGCCTATGCTTGTAATAGATGATTGATATTTAAGTTGCTTATCTAATTAATATTTTAATTAAAATGTATTTATCAGTTATATTATAAGAATTTTATATATTATTTTAAATTATTATAAGCGGTCTCCCAAATTTTGGATCTTGAAATTTCATTTTTTCTTATCCTTTTCGGTGTAAAAATTAAATATTGTCTAATTCATTAGCTTATTTGTGTAATTTTATAATTCTTATTTTATATAGAAAACTCCGATACTTCGTTAGTCAATTGAATTGTAGGCTTGTGCTTGGATTTGGTTTTTAGTCTGAATTGATTGAATTATCAATATTTGGAGTTTAAGTGAGTGATAATTATAATGTATTGTATAAATTTTTGTTCCTATTTAAAATTTTTTTGCATAAAAATATTCAAAGATTTACAATAATCTTTGAAATATATTTACAAAATTCTTTTTAATACAAATCTTTAGCAAATTGATTTTATCACTTATTTATAGTTGTTTTTTTTTTATGAACTATTGGATTAAATGTTTGTTAAATATTTTATGTATTTAGAGCATATAGGCTTTTAAGAACAAACCTTTCAATTATTTAAATATTTCATATGTCATTTTGAATCTATAGTTTGACATTTATAAATTTTGAATTTTTTATCATACTGGATTTAATTTATTGATTCAGAGATATCTAAATTCTGAATATGTTGTCTAATTTCTGAGCTTTCTCATTCATATTACTGCTTCTGAGATGTAAGCTTTTGCGATCTACATTCTAAATTTTATTTTAATGTCTATTTGAATGAATTTTGATTTTCAAACAAGTATTTAGTATTCAGTTATTTTTAATTAATTATTTGTTATCTAAGTTTGGCCATGTGGATCATCACAATATTAGAATTATATTATTTATTGTCATGGATAATAATTTATTGGGTATTGCATTAGAATCATGCATTGATATTTATGGATGATGTGACTTGTATCCAATTATCTAATAATGCATAACTTTTGATAATATGAATTATCACTGTAACGAAAAAATTAAATTAAAAATGTTTGTGATTTGAATAAATAAATGTTGATTTTAAATTCTTTAATGGTTTGAATGTATTAGAATAAATTTTAATTATTTAAATAGCATGATTAGAAATGTAAAATCATTGTGAAATTATTTAAGTTTTTGTCTGTTTTTATTCTATTGTGTGTTATAATTATCATTTATTGAGCATAAACTCAAATCTTGTCTATTTTATTTTTTTTATATTATTAAATATTTGTAACTGGTTTAAGCTTCAACTTGTTTTTTCTTGGAGGATTTATTTATCTTTTTTTGACATTTATTAGACATACCCAAATTTTATTTTTCTCAAGCTAACTTTTGTTATAATTGTTTAAATGTTTTTAATTAGTACTATTTTGCAAAGACTTGTTTATTTTTGAGATTTTTTCCATTTATTATTTTTTTATTCAGATTTATTTTTAGATACTCATAACTTATCTTGTTTCTAATAACAATTATTGATTCATTTTATCTTTTCTTAGAATTATTTATTTTTTTAGACTTGCATAAATTAATATAATATTAATTTATATGTATATATCACAGTTTTAATTTGGGTCGTTACTGTGCTCCCCTCTTCCCAAGCTAGTTGATAAGGTAGCTGGGCTCTGGCTTTGTTAGAGTGAGCTGCTGGTGGAGAAGGAGGAGGGTTTCAGTTATGGATTAAAGGTGGCAAAGGACGCAATGACACCTTTGCTGCAGCTATGTATTCACGGTCTTGGTTTACCTTAATTTTCGTAGTACTACTATGAACTCCTCATAAGCAGTTAGAAGGCGAATATTGGCCTTAGGATCTCAAGGTAGTACGCCATTCTTATCACCCTAAGGTTGTTCGCCTAAGTGTTCTAGAGGTGGAGCTAGTGAGGCACGGTTGTCAACATCAATGAGGCTGGACATGTTTAGGTCATCTTACTGTTGGGTGGTCATTGTCAGCGTTAACGGTTAGAGGTGAGCAAAAATCGGACCGAACCGAGCTGATTTAATTTGATTTGGTTTAATCTTTTAATAAAATCGATTTATTAGGTTATGATTTTTTAAAAAATTGGATTTTTTATTCACTTTTTTAGATAGAAAACCGAACAAACTAAATTAACTGAACTAATTAATAAATCAAACCAAATTAAAAATACTTGTAATTTAATTAAAACAAACCGAATTAAACTAAACTTTTACAAGATTGGTACGGTTCGATTTATAGACACATAAATTTTAGTTTAATTGATTCAATTAATTTGATTTTTTAAAAAATTTTGATTTGATTATGTTCAATTCAATTTTAAGTGTAAAAAATTTGATTTACTAAATTTTGTAAATACTGAACCGAATTAAGCGAATCCACCATTTGCTTATTCTTACTAAGGGGAGCTAAAACCGGAGGATGGAGTGATCAAACTAATCCATGCTTACCACACAAATTGATGAATTATGTGGTACTAAACTAATTATCTTGAATCCCTTCAATCAAATCTAGTTGAGAGAAAAGTCCAGCCCGTGCCAAATATTCATTCTGATAATTAATTGAAACATAATAAATAAATATCTAGGCTCTATTTATTTTACGAAAAATAATTTAAAAAATATTTTTTTAAAAATATTTTTAGAATAATATATTTTCTAGTGTTTAGAAAACACTATATAAAATATTAATTTTCTTTTGATTTATAAAATTATTAATAAAATTTAAACTATAAATATTTTATATTTATACTATTTATTATTTAATATAAGAAAAAATATATTAAAAATGAAAATTTTTTATGAGTTTCACCTATTATCAATGATTATCACTGGTCGACGATAATTGGTGACGATGTTAGTAATCAAGGATAACTAGTGATGATAAATACATATATTTATATAATTTATTTTTTATTCAGATGAATTTGTTAAATTATGAAAAATGACTTATTGATTTCAAAATAAAAAGTTGCTTTTTAAAAAATGATTTAATTTTTCTTTTGACCAATAAAATGTTTTTAGCTGATCAAATTTTTAATACATTAAATAGTAAAAATTACGACTGCGAAACAAAAGGAGCCTAGTTGAAAGTTTTTTATATGGACCTCATAAGGCAGTCTTTAATCAAAAATAGGCGGCCATCCTCCTGGAGAGAGATATGTGCATGGACCAGGTGAGTAGGGATGAATTGAAGTGAATGAAAATGAATTATCTTCTCGGAGTAAATGACTACGATTGATTAAAGAGCCATACATGTTTGCATCATATTTGTTTTTGACAAATTAACCCTAGTCCACCCCAATTACAATAATATAAAATAAAATGAAATGATTACTTAAAATACACACGCTTATAGGGACCAGTATTTGATCGGTTCGGTTTAAATCGAATTGAAATTTTAAAAATTGAATAGATCAAATTTAGTTTAATTTAAAACTGAGTTGATTGAAATTTAAGAAAAAATTAAAGTAAATCGAACCGAATAAAATCGATTTGATTCGGTTTTGAAATCTCAATGGGCTGTAATTGTAATAAATTAATTTAGATTTTTTATCTTATATAGAACAATTCATTTTTAGTTTTTTAAACTCAAATTAAAAGATAAATTAAAAAAAATTTACAAATAGGTTTATTCGGTTTCTCAATTCTAAATCAAACCAAAATTGAGAACCAAATTTTTTTAAATCAAATAAAACTGAATTTACTTTAAAATCGAATTAAATATATTGAATTCACTCATTAAGTTGGATTTATCAGTTTCGATTCAGTTTTACTTGCCCCCGTACACATCTATTGTCTCCTTTTATGAGATGCCGTGAGCGAGTTGGACAAAACAACTCCCCGACTTATCTTCCACCTTGAAACCCAGTATTTTATTTTTTTTTAAAAAAAATCAGAAGTCTATTAATTAATTCAATTTTATTTAATTGCCCAGAATTTTTTACTTTCTTTTAACTTCGAATATTTGTCCTATATCTTGGGAAAAAAAATTGCTCAACTGAAAAAAATAAAAGAAGTGTTGTAGAAGAGAATCGATTGGGTATGGCTGTGTTAATAGAGGACATTGTGAAATCGTTGGAGTTATGGCTGAAGCTGATAAGGAAACAGCCGCAACCTTATGTGGATCAGAATCTCGACCCAGTGTTGTTGGTGCCAGGCATTGCCGGTTCGATTCTCAAGGCTGTGGACGATGAGACTGGTAATAACGAGGAACGGGTTTGGGTTCGAATTCTTAGGGCCGATTACAAGTTTCGTACCAAGCTATGGTCACGCTTCCATCCTTCTACGGGTAATTAATACATTCATATTTGTTATTTTCTATGGTTTTCAGTTTGAAAATAATGATGTTACTGCTTCTATTGAAACAGGTAAAACGGAATCTTTAGATCCGAAAACAAAAATTATAGTGCCCAAGGACAGATACGGATTGTATGCCATCGATGTCTTGGATCCTGATATGGTACTATCGGTCTTCTTGCATTTCTTGAACTATCCGATTTTACCAACTATTGATCATATCACCTGAACTGAGGAATGGGGAATGCTAGCAACACCCTCTTGTCAACATTCATCTTTTGAATTTGTTCACATTACTTTTTTTTAATTTTAATATTTTAAAGCTTATTGTGTTCAAATAAAAACGTTTGTTTTATTTATTACAATGGATTGATTTTATAGCAGGCAGGTAGCTTTGAAAGCATTTAAACTAAAAATGGCACGAACCAATCAAATGGATACTGTGTTGCTAGCATTTTTCAATCTGAACTAGTGTGGCATATAGGTGCTATAAAAGCCCTAGGGAATTATATTGAAATGCAACTGTTACTGTTTTGTTTGATTAGCTATTTTGCATTCTGTATTACTGTTGAGTATCAACTATTCATATATTTTGCTGTACAGGTCATAGGACGTGATTGTGTTTATTATTTCCATGATATGATTGTTGAAATGATCAATTGGGGTTTTCAAGAAGGAAAAACTTTATTTGGGTTTGGGTATGATTTTCGCCAAAGCAATAGGTATGTGCTGAGCCACAAACTAATGTTGGCTTGTGATGTATTAAGATTATAATTTATGAACGGTCATTTCTCAGTGATTTTGTTTTGTTCTATTATACATTATTTATGTACCATCAATCAATGCATTATTTTTTTTCATTAACTCTTCTGATAATAATCTTTTGCTATCAATATAATTGTTTGTAAGAGAGCAAATTATGGGTGATGGTATGTCCCTTTGATAAATGCTATCTTAAAGATGGTATCAAGTCCAAGAGGAAAGTCTCTTTAAGTTATAGGAATTAAATCTTTTAAGATTTCATTTTGAATTCTTGGCTTCCTATATTCAGGCTCATGAGTTTTTTGGTTTTCTTTTCTATTTAATATTACCTTGGTACTTGCTATATCCTTAAGCTGATTTACAACATTGCAGTTTCTGAATGTTGAAAATCTTTTACATCTTGATAGGAACAATAAGCAGTCCATAATGAATGTCAAGAAGATTATCCTTGTGATTCTTTCCTGAATTTTAACCTTTTATGGATTGTGCTTATAATGAATATAAAGATTTCAAATTTTAATTGGTACAGTTTTGTCAAATGTAATGAAAAATAGCATTTACCATAATTAAGGTGAGTTGCCACTTACCATAAAGCCAGAATTGTACCTATTATGAATCTGAGAAGTATACTATACCTTAAAATGAGCAAGTCCATCACAGGAATGCTGAATGGATGAATCCTTCTGATCAAGCATGTATTAATCCGATTTGAAACATTTATGTGGCACATTTAATTTAATTATATGTTACAAAATGCATATGTGCACCTTCTTTGATCGGGTTTCTTATCTTTATTTGCAGTTGGTGGAAATTTGTTGTTCTATTGGTGATTATTATATTAGATATTATAATATATTAAAATAAATTATTATTATATTATTGTATTATATTAATTATATTATTATTATTATTATTAACATATAGTTCAATCTTGACTTAAAGTTTGGTTTGGCAGACAATTGATTGGGGAGTAGAATCTTTTTTTTTTTTTTTTAATGTTCTTGATATCCTCAGAACCTATACTTGCCAAGAACTGTTAATATGTATTGTAAGCTAAACTTAAAGCTTCATAATTTGAATGTTGCTGTTGTATTGTCACTTAATTTTGGAGCTTGGTAACTAGCATCTAATGTTGAACTTAGTATATCTTAGTATATGGCAATATTTTGGTAGAAGAGAGCATGTAAAACTCAGTGATTTATTTTGCTTTAGATTGATTGTTCCCGACAGTTTCTTTTCCTTGATCTGATATCTGTTCAGTGGCATTGGCTTTCTGACACATGAAAATATTTGTTTTACTTAGAGATTAAGTTTTTGTGTGTACTCATGCTTTATTTGTCTCAGGTTGCCAGAGACGCTGGAGGGCTTTGCCAAAAAATTAGAGTCTGTATATGATGCTTCTGGTGGGAAGAAGATAAACATCATAAGCCATTCTATGGGGGGTCTTCTTGTCAAATGTTTCATGTCCTTGCACAGTGATGTAACAAGCCCACATTTTTACATACATGAATGATTATAATTTCTTGTTTTTCCCCTTCTGGAGAATGTCTTACAATGTTATACCCTTTAATGGAATGCCTTACCATGTTATACCTTTTAATGGCAGATTTTTGAGAAATATGTGAAAAATTGGATTGCCATTGCTGTGCCTTTCCAGGGTAAGTGCTTGTTTTGTAATGTGTCAAGCAATTGTTAGTCTTACTGGCTTTTCTACTATGCATCTTCTAGGCTCAAAAAAACTATATGAATAAGAATCTCCATTTTGCTCAAATGCAATCAAACTGTCTTTCTGAATGATTGATTTCTTGCTCATGCTTTACCTGAAGTTGAAAACGTAAATTATATTTCTGGAAATATGTCAAACTAGGATTATTCTATGATGTGGACTCAGAAGGCAGGCAAATGGGGAAGAGATAATGAATAGGAAGAAACTTCAAAAGGTGATATGTTTTAGAAAGGAGTAATAAAGGCTATATTTTATTACTGAGCAGCCTCTGGTATCAAAGCACAGATGGGTTATCTTATACAGGCAATGTGGTCAGCCACATAATAGGAAATGAGATCAATCATCAACTCAACATAATAAGAAGCACAACTAGTAAATCCCACATGAGGGGAAAAAAAAAAAACTATGTTTGGCCTTGTTCTCATTTAAGCCATATCTAGGTTTGTCCAAATATTTGATTGGCCTTCTAACAAGGGAGTGAAATTGGAAGAAGCCATGAATGTGTTATACTGTATTGCAATGATGCTATGATAATACCATATTACTTAGTATCATTATGGTGGAATTTAGCAGATACGGAAGTAAGTTGAACGGTTTTGTTTGTGAAAATTTAAGAGTTATAGAACTGAATAAAATTATGAGATGTTTGTTGAAATACGATTGAATTAGTAAATGTTAATTTAAGCTAAGAATATCCGTGCATTTTTAATTGTGTCATTTACAGAAGTAGTGGTGGCTGCTGTGATGATTTTGCTGGTCATTGGAGTGTTAATTGTGGTATTCACGGTAATGGATAATAGTAATGGTGGTGGTGGTGGTGCGAACAGTGACAATAGTTGTGGCTGTGATTATGTGGATGGAGCACATGACAATTATGGTGGTTGTGGGATAGTGGTAGTTGTTGTGGGTAGAGAAGTGTTAAAAATTTTAATGTCAGGAGTTTAATGCGCGTTATCAGACCTTAAGATGATAATTTGATATTAGCTTTTAAACTTTTCTATGTTGCATGTTGGAAAATATTTTCAGGTATGACAGGTATGTTGCTGAACTTTTGAAGTGGCATATTTCCCACATTCAATTGTAAATTCCAAATCTGCAGCCTAGAATTGGAGTTCTATTGCAACATTATCTGAGTTGCATTGCGGATTCTTTCTAGTCTTTCATTGTTGCAACTTCAATTACTTGGAGAATTTTCACTTGTATGATTTCGGGGCTTTGTTTAAATAGAGTTGTAAGTTTGTTTTTTTTTTAAATGTCCAATAGGTGCACCTGGCTACATCGCTTCTACTTTCTTAAATGGTATGTCATTTGTTGAAGGGTGGGAACAGAATTTTTTTATATCAAAGTGGAGCATGCATCAGCTGGTGAGAGCCCATTTATGTTGGAATTCAAGTTAAATGTTTGTTGGGTTTCATTAATGTGCTATCATTAGATACTGAATTCTGAATAGTTTTCAAAGTTAAATCTTAGTGATGTAGGACTATTTTGATTTGTTTACTCTATCTATCTCCATACATACCATTTTTTTACTATCTGGAATATTTTGAGGGGCTTAATTCGTAATATTATTTCAGATTGTTGGAAAACTATCTGTAGCAACTCAATAGGATAGTTAGACATTTGTTAATAAAAATTTTTCTTTCAATCTGTGTCTTTGAGACAGCTAGGTGCTTTCTTAGAGAATTTTCTCTTCTTTGGTGACTTAAGAACATTGTCAGTACATGAGCTTATTATATCTTCATGCCTGTTGATGATTTTCAGCTCATTGAATGTCCATCTGTGTATGAATTAATGCCGTGTCCACATTTTAATTGGCAACATATTCCTCTTCTGGAAATCTGGAAAGAGAAACAAGATTGTGATGGCAATCCTCGGATGATATTACAGACATACCCCCCCAAAGAGAGCATACAAGTTTTCAAAGATGCTCTTTCAAGTAACATGGTGAGCTCATAACTCATTGTATGTGTAATGCTGGTTTATGAATCTTTACATGACTTTATCATGAAAATATATTATGCAGAGTAGTCAAAGCGCACAAAGCGCAAACACCTCCAGGTGAGACATCTTTAGTGAGGGGCCCACTTTGCACACTTAAGCAAGCTCTTTTTGTGAAGTGCAAGCCAGAAAATGCTCACTTTGTTAAATTAGAACAATTCTAGCAATTCAGGCTTCTTATTTTGTTGGTATCTTACTTCCACTCAGTTTCTTATTCTTTTAATCTTGCCCTACTTCTACCTCTTATCTTATTTCCGCCACACTTGTTCTGTCTTTAATCATGTTAATCTTTTTCTATTCTGCTCTACTTCTTTACAATCTCCTTTTCACTCTACTTATTCTGTCTTGTTGATTTTTTTTAATATTCTACTCTACTACTTTTCTGCATCGCATCACTTTTCATCTCTTGTTCTTTTATCTTTTACTTATTTTTCCAATCATTTATTTTGTTTATACATATTTATCATCACTTCTCATCTCTTGTTCTTTTATCTTTTACTTATTTTTCCAGTCCTTTGTTTTGTTTATACATATTGATCCTCTAAATTTCACTTACCGTTGATATCCTTTATTCTTTTCCTTAAATTAATATTTTGCCTTTCATTTTATTAATTAATTATTTAAAAATTTGCGCATTGCTGAGAAGACATATTGCTTTGAAGGCATCTTTTGATTACCTTGATATTATGTTCTCCAGCTAAAAGGTCATTAAGGTTCATACTAGGGACCTTTTTATATTTTAAGAATGTTGAATACACCTCTCAAGCCCTAAATATCTGTTGTCAATCGTTGATCAACTATATTCATACTTTTCTCCTATGTTTTTAGTTAACATAAAGTACTTATGTTGAATCGATGGTTATTTTTGTTTTTTTTACAAAAGTACTTTGCTTTAACTATCAGTCTGCAAATCATATTTCAAGCATATATGTTTGGGTTTCATGTATTAATCATGAGCAGTAGTATTATAATTAGACTTGTTGAAAAGTTAACAAATGTCATATACTGTGTATTTGGCTCTTAATGTCTGAATTTTCTTACTTTAGGTCAATTATGATGGAGTGGATATCCCTCTACCTTTTAACTCAGAGATCTTGAAATGGGCTAATGGAACTTTTAAGCTTTTATCTTCTGCAAAAGTTCCTCCTCAAGTTAAATTCTACAATATTTATGGGATCAACCTTGAGACTCCTCACAGTGTTTGGTAATTCTTCTATCCACTCTTTAGATAAACACTATTTCCTACTTAACCAATGTTATGTAGGCTTTGCAAGACGATGTTGCTAACAACTAATGATCAAGATCAAGGAAAGTTCTATGTTATCGCCTCTTGTTAACACAGTTTGTCTCTATTGTTCTGCATGGTTAGATTAAAAACTTTTATATTTTCTGCATTGAGGCAGTACTTGTATTTATGCAGATTAAGGTTTTTGTATATTTAATCTGCTAGATAACTTTATAGTTTTTGAAAATGAAGGAACTAGTTTGGAACCTGGTAGCAGTAGCAGTCTATGGTTCGTCTTTTATTTTATTGTTGTATGCAGGTCTGTGAGATTGCTATTGAACTTGTGTTTGATCTGTTGATTAGGCGCTTGAAATGAAAACTTTTTGCTGTTGACTTTTCAAAATATGACATTTAGGTTTTCTGGACAGTTAAGGAAAAGGAGGCTTGAGATCTACTTAATTTTTTAAGTTAGCAATGATTTTTCTCAATTTTCATCACCATCACTACTGTGCTTGTTTCTATCATCAGCCTTTAGTTTGATTATTGGAAGTCACAGAAAATGAATCTACTAATTAAGGTTACACCAACACTACTTTTACTCCAACAACTATCATTTACCGCCACCACATTAGCCTCTGCTTGGTGCCACTACAATTATTATGACACCACCATTGCTAATATTAATATATTATTATTGCTACTCCCAGTATCACTATAGCTACTTTTCTCTAATTCCTCTTGATTTTTTTCTTCAAATTCTTCAGTAATAACATGTGTATCAAACTGTACTGCTATGTTAATAATTTGTCATTTTAGTTTTTAAAATGTGTAGCACTTAATAAATCAGAAATTTGGTTGATTTAAACTCTTAAAATTTCAGTTGTACTTTACCAACAAATAAGAATGATATTGAAATTTTAGAACCTTCAAATATTTGATTGGGGGGTGCTATTTACTCTTCCCTTGTGTTTTATCTGCTATCATATATTGATTCGTGTGGAATAACTGCAAGACTGTACTAATCAATCATACGAATCTATTCAGTTCCCCCACGCTTAGTTGATAGTTCTGCCATTTAAGAACTCCAAACTACAGTCTCGCAACTGCAGTTTGACCATACCATGCCGCCCTCATTCTGCATCACATAACATTAAATTGATAGACAGATTCTTATCACCATTATGTTTTCCTTTCATCTAATATTAATTAATTCTCTGCAGCTATGGAAGTGAGGATAAACCTGTCAAAGATGTCCAAGAACTGCGATTTTTCCTGGTCATTCTCTCATACTTCTTTTTTGTTGCTATGTATTATACAGTTGGTAGTTTCTAAAACAAATGTTGTACATTTGTTATCAGATGTTAGTTATTTCCCTCACTTTTTTTTTTTCAATTGCTGATGTTGTGTTTTGTTTGTATAAAACATAAGCATGAATTTTTGGCAGAAGGATGGACTTTGTTGCCAATCTTGACTAATGTTTCTATATTTTCAGCCTAAATACATATGTGTTGATGGTGATGGGACAGTTCCTACCGAATCAGCTAAGGTTTGCTCAAGTTTTCTTCTTGGAACTATTTCATTTGGTATTTGCTGAAGCAATATTTCTGTTTTTGAACTTTTTTTAGTTTTCACTTATTAACACTTTTGCTTTGTTCTCTTTAAAGGAAAAGGAAGGAAAAGAAAGGAAAGGAAATAAAGTTCATAAATGTATCTGGATCAAATTTAGTCCAGATATATTCTTGAATCTTGTTGCCTTCCCTGTCTTTTCCCACTCATTTCCTTAAAAAAAGTCTTAATTTGTCTGAATTTATTGGATGATTTGAGTGTTCGGTGTTTCTTAGACTTGAGTTACATTCAATGTTCCTGTTAGTTTATTTGCTTTAGCAGATTGGAAATTAACTATGCAGTGTGGTTGCACATTCCTTCACATCCTTGCATGTGAAACCTGGAACTGAACTTTAACATCAAAATAAAAAATACAATTGGGGGCCAATAGTTATTTCTATTAGAATATGGGTTCCAAGACTTGAACTTAGGACTGCCAGAAAGCCAAGCTTTTTTACATGCTAATTTATTGCTAGTTCCAAAAAAATATTAAGCTTGGAAATTGGCCAATTCATAATAATTCTATGTTGGGTTTGAGAATTATTGCATTATAATAGACTTATTAAGGTGCTGTTTGGAGTAAATCATGTGAAAGAAAAGAATTTATTTCTTTTAATAGAATTCTTTCACTTTTGTAATAGAATTTTTTTTGTTTCGAATAAATCTTAAATGGATACATCATTAATAGAATTCTTTAATTTTTCTCATCAAATCATTTACTGGTTAAAATGAAAGAATTGAAATCTTTTAAATATACTCTTTCCAAACAAGATAATTAAAATAGAATTCAATTCATTTAAGTTCTTTCAAAATTTAAATTTGCAAACAGGACTTAAAAGTATTCATTAAGTGTAATTTACAAATTAACTTAGCTGTCCCAGATTTATGGGTTATAACAGTTTAGGCTAGACAAAAATAAAAATAGAGTGAAGCGAAATAGCTATGTATTTTCTTGGATGTTAACGGATCACTAACTCCAAAAATGTTTGGCATTAAGCTTATGGGAGAAGAAAGTAATGACATGTGAAGACAATCTAAGAGCAAGAATTTTGGACTTGGCTATTAATGGTATTAACACTGAGAATGATCTGGGAGTAGAAAGTATACGTATTGCATGTTGATATATGTTTAAGGACTAAAATTATTTACATACTTTGAGACAGATTTTGGATTCAGCCAATTAGGTATTTTGATAGAAGGGAGACATTTTGAATGCTCTTATTGCCTTAATAGCAATTGAAGGTGTAGTAGATATTTAGAGGAAAAATCAGAAGGTAGTTTATCTTGTTCTTCAATTGGAAATTTGAGAAAATCCATTATCAAATGACTTGGACTTTGCTTTGTTTTTCCTCCTTTGTCACCATTGATGGTCAGTCAAGAGTGACCTACTGTCTCCTTACATCTTTACTGCTATGGCTGATGTTGTGAGTGGGAAAATTGAATTGGGTTGTTGAAAGAGATTTGATATTTGATGTTAGAATAGGATCTTGGGATATCATTGTTTCCCATTTGTAGTTTTTATTTGATGCCTTCTTTTTTTTTTTGTCCCCATCTTAGAGAATAGGGGCATTTTTCAACTTGTTTCGTCCTTGTTTAATATTTTTGAGATGTTACAGCTAAAGATTTGGAACTTAAAGGTGATTTAACAAGTATTAATTTGATTACTTAGGACATTTTTTATTTTTGTTTTAAATAAAGATTGGATGGTTGTAGGTAATTGCAAAAAATTGGAACCTTTGAAAATATTTTTAGAGTAAAAACTTTTTCTTGGAAAATGACTTATTTTGTGTTGTTTGGTTGCAACCAATTTTTTGAAACTGGATTAGTGATTAAATTGATCAGCTGGCAGGTTCCGAATTCGGCCAGTTTGACCAGTCTAGTTCAATAGGAATTTTTTTTTAAAAAAATTATATATATGTGTGTGTTTGTGTATGTAAATGACATTTAAAAATCAGAAAAATTAGTATAATATAATAAAATAATGAAAAAAAATATTTTTCAACATTCAAACATTGAGTAAAATAGTGTAATGTTTAAATTTTTTTGAATTTTTTCTCAAAACGATATAGTTTGGATTGATTCAATTTCTGGTTTTGACTTGTTTATCTAGTTTTTTCCTATTTTGTTCAGTTTTTTTAGTGAGCTAATTTTTTTTTTCATCTCTCTAACCGAATTGGGTTGCTCACCATTCTTGATTTTACCAGTTTGGTCTGATTTTGGAAACACTATTTGCAACATTGAAATTAATTTGATTTTTTTTAACTTCATTTAGAGCTATAAAAATATTTGGAACTGCAAGGATTTCATGTTCGTTTATAGTTGGATATAAAATAAATTGCATTACAATGCTGAGTTGTGGCTGTTAAGTGTTGACAGATACTGCAGGGTGTTTGGTGGACTGGAGACTGTGCCTATGTAGTTTCCTTATAGATTTCTTTTCTGTTTATGAATGTGATAATGTTAAAATCAAGAAAATGAATTTTGGTTGACAAAGAGAATTCATTTTCTTTGAAAGTGGCTTAGGGTGGATTACTTGTAGAACATTGATCTTGTTTCCTTGAAAACTTTTCCAAGAGTAATTAGAAAATGAAATATCGATTTAAATGTAGTAATTTTCTAAATAGAAAACTGAAAACTTGTTTTCTAATTTGTCAAAATAAAACTAACATTTGGAAGACACTCCAACATGTTCGCTGTGGTTTCCTTTATCATAAATTACTTATTTTCCATTTGGGAACAAGGAATTTCTCATAATTGGAGCATTGTGGCTCAAGTTTAAATCCTTTCTTTTTTTTTTTTTTTGTTAGCATTTTGGATGTGGTGGTTTTCATGATATGGCACTTGCCCAATTTTGATTAGATTCCCATTTCCCAGTTCGCGTCTCATACCCTATTATGAAGGGAAGCTTATGCTATTCATTTGAGTTTTTTTAATGAATTAATTACTATGAATCTTGCACAGTTTATCATATTTAACTAAGTTATTTTTCATATTTTAATATTATAAGATTTAAGTCTCTTATGTTTGTTTCCATTATATTATCGTTAACTTTAACATTAAAAATCTTATGGTTTTTACTGTGACCTCTACAGTTTGCCATATTTAACTCATGCTTCTCTCATTTTTTATTATCACATGAAAATAATTCTTCTCATTTGATTTGTATTATTAGGTCTTAAAATTATTATTTAGTGTAATATTTTTTGTTAAAATAAAAAGGCCATAATACACTTAATGTTATATTAAAATTTCAAATTTTACTGTTCTATTATTCTACCAACTTTATTAATATTTTTATATTTGAAATAACAAAAAACACTAACAAATTAACTATAATCTCAATTAAAAACATACTAAATCATAATAAAAATCGATGAATAAGATTCATCAAAAATATAATAAATTATTTTTGTAATGAAGGAAGACACCCATATTTTTTATGATGTTATAATTAAAATATTTTTGTAATTAAATTATTTTTATTATTAAATAAATTAAGTATAATCACAATTAAAGATACTCGAATTTTGTCTTTACTTTATTATGATTTTGATTATAATCTTAGTGTATTTAATTAAAATTGTAGTTAATTTATTTGATTTATTTCTTTTTTATTTGAAAATTGAAAAAAATATAACATGATTAACGAGATAATCAAATGGTGAAATATGAAATTTTAATATAATATTGAGGGTATTATGGGCTTTTTAAATAATTTTAACACTAAAATATCAAATTAAGAAATAATTTTAAAACCTAATAATTTAATAGATGAAACAAAAGAGTTTATTTTCATGCAATATTGAAAAATAAAGAATGAATTAGTTAAATGTGGCAAACCACAAGGGGGTCATCGTAAAGTCATAACATTTTTAATGTAAAAGTTAATTGTAGTGTAATGGTATTAAATGTGAGGACTAAATCATACAATATTAAAATGTGGGGGATGAATTAATTAAATATAGCAAACCATAAGGGATTCATAGTAATTAACCTTTTTTAATTCCCATCTATTTTTCCTTTTCCATTTCCTTCTTTATCATTTTTGACTTTTGTTCACTTTTCATAGACCAAGTCTCCACAACAATAACATTCTTTTTTCTAAAAAAATTGGAATGGTTTTTGTTTTGGCTATTTTACTTCATAATTATTTTAATTAGAAATTATTAAAATTAATTGTGAAATATTTTAAGTGAAAAGGTAATTATCACAAAAAAAAAAAAAGAGTCAAGATTGTATATGTTATCTTTCTTTTATTTTTATTTGATATCCAGTTTTTGTTTTTTTTATTCAAAGCTTATTTGGAGAAATAATTAGAAAGAAATTATTAAATTTAGAGGAACAAGAGTAATAGAGTGATGATATAATTATTATTCATATGAAATAAAATAACACAAGGAGAACATTTTTTCAGCTTATCAAAATGTAAAACAATTTTATGTTCTTAGCAAATGATCATACTTTTAAAATGGAAAATATTGTTCATAGAAATTTCTTTTTAAGAAAATGAAAAATTGTTTTCTAAAAGTAAACACACTCTTACCCTTCGATATAAAAACTATATCCATTTACTAAACTTTCTCAGTGATCCAAATAAAAGAAAACACAAAAGGTATTTTCCAGGATAAATTATTTCATGAAAATGAAGCATTAGTCTTGTATTGTAGCATGTGGTGCTCTTTCTTTTCTCCCAATGGAGTGTCCTCTCTTCAAAAGAATCATAGCATATTAAGCATTAAAAGTTGATAATTTGTTCATTGATGCTTTCCTCTCCCAATAGAATGTCCTCTGTTCAAAAGAATAATAGCACATTAAGCATTTTAAGTTCATAGTTTTTGCATGGATGCTTTGCCTTAAACAGTTCTCCTTATTGACTATCTGGTTAAAGGAAGCAAGTTTAGAAGGATAAAGTGAATCGGTGTAATATCTCTTACTTGACCTCATTGTAGTTCATGAGTTACAGGTTGACTTTTGCATTGCTCAGCACACTAATATTTTCCTTCGTCTAGAATAATCCTATGAGCACATTTTTGTAGACACAGACTTTTCTGCTCTTTTGGAGGCTAGCAAGGACGGTTTTGTAAGAGAGATATCTTGATGAAAAGGGTCCTGTTTCTGATTTTTTCTGCTGTGTTGCATTTTGAAAATGGGGGTCGGCTCAGTAGTAGTTACTGATTAAACTCATTGTGCGAAACTCAGAAAATTGTTTAGAAGTTTTTTCCTTTGGAGGCTGTTTCTGTCATGTGCAATCATGTGTTTCCAAGTTTCTACTTCTGACAATACAGAAATCTAGGTGTAAAAATGTAGCCTTTAGTTTATAGTAAGGAGGAGAAATTCTGGTGGTGCTCTTATATGTAGCCTGTGTTGTTATAGCATGCCAAGAAAGTTTGCGATTTCAATCTCTCTAAAGCCTTTTGTATCTATCTTCTTCCAGGCGGACGGGCTCAATGCAGAAGCAAGGGTTGGTGTCCCTGGTGAGCACCGGGGAATTCTCAGTGACCATTATGTGTTTAGGATTCTCAAACACTGGCTAAAGGCAGGTGACCCAGATCCTTACTACAGCCCACTAAATGATTATGTGATTCTACCCACTGCTTTTGAAATTGGGAAGCCGAAACACTTTACATCACTCAAAGATGAATGGGAAATCATCTCTGGAGATCAAGACAACTACAAAAAACTAGATGATAGAAAGTCTGTAGTGAGTTCCATATCTGTTTCTCGTGTGGGAGATGGTAAATCTTTGAAGGAAGAAGCATGCGTTACTGTGATTGTTCATCCTCGTAATGAGGGCAACACATTCAACTAAATGCTGTTAGTGTATCTGTTGATCCTTGAAGTTGAATTATACTCTATGGAAAATTGCAGTTCCTGGGGCTCCATAAAATATGATATTTATGCTGTAACATACGTAAATCTTGTATATACAAAACAGTGACCGCGGCTTTGCTTGGTGTATAAAAAATTCGCGCTTGTACAGAAACTGGTGATAAGGTTAAATTATGTATAACTGGCTTGCTCGTCTCGCTGCAGGTCGTAGTGTCAAGGGGATTAGCAGTTAAAAGGTTGATGGCGACTCTTTTAACCTCAAAACAAATGCACTTTTAGTGTTAACATATAATAACTAAACGCATCAACCACTGTTGAATCAAGTAGTACCCAATTGACAAATCTAACTTCAGAGGTCCAGAAATCTGGCTGATACAGAACGAAAGAAAATATAGGATTCTTGTGGCAGTGAAACACACTCTTTCTTTTTTTGTTTTTTGTTTTTAATTTTAATTTAAGGAAACTAAAAATAAAAATGGAAAGTAGAAAAATGCAAAAACAATAAGTTTTTAAACAAATACTAATGATTTAAGAGTGCCAAGTACTAAGAGGTTACAAAAACACTCTTTATATATATATATATATATATATATATATATATATATATATATATATAAAAGGATTTATGATTAATAATAATAATAATAATAATAATTAAAGTTTTTACAATTGTAGCACTATGTAATTAGTACAGTCATCCAAGTATAAATAGGAAAAAAGTAGTTCATAGTGAAGAGGAGAGAAGGGAGGGGGGAACTCTATTAAATGATCAATCTTCAGTCGGGGAGTCGGGATCTTGCCTGTGGAAAAAGATAAAAAAGAGTAAGTTAGCAAAATAAATAGTAGAAGATGTAAGGTAAGACATTAAATTAAAGAGCACTTGGCATACTCATTGTGTGTTTTTTTAAGTGGAGATGGGTTGACAAAGAGAGGCAATCGACATCAGCTATAGCGGCGTGGCATTAGAAGGCAAGGGGGATGGCGCTGAACTTTGCTCTGATTGCGAAGAGAAAATAAGGCTTCTACGGACTCGCTTTTTTTAGCCTTTGATAATGGAAAAATAAAAAAAATTGATGATTGATGCGGCGATGGGCAAAGCAAGCTCAATGATGATTTTATTTGTTCATCAGCTTCAAAAATCTTGCTAACCCTACAAGCAATTTCAATGGTGATCTCGGCCTTAGTGCTAATAACAACTTAAAATTTTTTTTAAGCCATATATCCGAGTGAGGAAAGAAGGGATTGAGTTTCTCTCTTTTAAATTATGAACCGAGTTGGTGGTTGTGATACCAATGAGTTCTGCGACGAGGTGGCCAAATGCAAAAAATGAAGCAAAACTGGTTGGGTCTTCAACATGCAAGTCTAATTTGTCCCTATCTGTCAAGAGGGAAGCGATGTGAGGAAAATGTAAAGAGAATAGATATAACGTAAAATATGTGAATGTTGAAATGAACAATGAATATAACCAAGGCGTTGGGACTTCTTTAAGTGGCCCACATTTTCCATTACACCAAACTATATCACCGTAATTACGAGTGCTGCTTTTACAGACTGGGCAAGCCTTGTACCACCATCTTTTCGATGCATCAATGTTTTTGATTTTCACAAAGCATGCAACTTTTGTATCCTTCAAGCAATGCTAAGCTTGTCATGTGACTGGCAAATTCAATAAGTGGGTTAAGAAAATAGCAGCACATGTACCTTGTCAGTATGAATATCTAAGTCTAAAAGTTCAACTATTGTTTTGTGATTAAGTTGCTTCTCTTCTTCACCATAACTGTGGTGGTGACATGCATAACACGTTCTATTGTCATACAACTCTTTCAAGCTAGAAGAAATGATGTACTTAACTATGGGTCATATGTTGTGTAATTCAAGTTTATTAGGTTATTTTTTGGCAAACCTGTCATAAAAGGGAATGGTGCCATCATCAACATCAAAATTTTTTTTTTTTAAATGGACAGCTTGAGGCAATATGGATGAGGGAAAATCTTATAGCTTCTCTTCGCGTTTAGAATCTCGAAACTAGAGATGTGGTAAATTTTGCCTTCAATCAACAAAGGCTTTAAATGTTGCACGTTTGATTTATGAACAAATCCCTATATTATTGTTCCCTGGCAACATCTAAAAAAATAATGTGAGCAAAGACATGTCAGCATTCCAAATGAGCTCTAATATTGCATAATGTGGAGAATTTAACCTTATCTTCAATAAGGAGAAAGTTGAAGTTGAATAATTCATCAAGGTTGAAAAGGCTAAAAAATCCCATGCTCTAGCAACTTGTTCTTTGATTCTTGAATTCTTACTATCCTTTGTTAGTGAAATATACGACATATTTATTACTGTATAAGCATAATGTTTTAGAGGAAAGACAAAAAGAGGCAACATGTGTAGATATACAAGGTGCAATTTACAAAGGCTAATGCATATCAATTAAAATGGTATATCATCAAATATTACCCTATAAACAACATTTTTAGTATATTTTTTATATGTCGGATTAGCAAGAGTTTCAGAACGTCGAATAGCTATTAAAATGTCCTTTCGTGATGTAACACAAGATAAAGCAACGTATAGTTGTCCATGGATAAAAACAAGTTTGTGTAGATATAAACCAACATATTTTAAATTTTGGCCTCGACTTTTATTTATTGTCATACAATAACATACTTTGATTGAAAATTGCTTGCATTTAAGAATGAAAGGCCATTTTTTTCAGACATTATTAACACGATCTGTGGTATGAAAGCCATGTCGCCTGCGTGGGTTCCTAAGATAATCATGGCTTTAATCACATGGTCACCTAATTCATTAATCAATAAGTGAGAACCATTTTATAGGCCTATGCTAGGATTGATATTACGCAATAACATGACATGGACAATTTTTTTAAGCTTTAGTTCATTGGATGGGAATCCATTGAACTCTAAAGAATTTAAGAACTCGACTGGATACAACGTTTGAAGTTCATCAACATTAACACATGTTTCACAAATGGAAAATAACATCTAGATTGTTCTATCAATAAATCTAATATTTTAGCATTAATTTTCTCAACAATATCATTTTTTGGAGTGACTATAGATCATTGCCTCAAATATTCAATATTTGTTTATTGAGTTGGGAGGTTAGTATAAATTGAACTAGTTATAACATCAATTGGATTATCACATTCATGTAAAAGCAAATCATTGGGAATCTATATCCAATTGTTTTCATCATCGAATGTAGGTATTAAGATCGAAGAGTTGTACCATTGCTGATAAAAAGAAGCCATTTAGCAAAATTTTCACCACCATCATCAGTTGCATCGTCAAGAAAGCTATTTTGGAGCCAAAAAACATGGTCCTACTTCCATAAGTATGATTGGGTTAGCGAAGTATCCATGATTTCTTCTTTAGTCCCTTTATGAATAATAAGAAGAATTTGTCAAAAATCCCCGCCTAATAAAACCGGGATCCCGCTAAATGGTATTTTAGACTTGTCCCAACCTTCAGTACTCATTATATCTTTAAACAACTTGTCGACTATTTCAAAGCAATGTCTTTGGCTCGTAAGCACTCTATCCTAAATAATGAGTGATGTCTCTTATAGCAGTTGGGCTAATTGGGTTTTTTTTTTTTTTTTTATATCACACATTTAGCAATCTACCAAATCAATGGGGATTTTGAATCTTGAATGAGCAGTTTGACCACTCGATAGTGAAAGAGCGACAATTCCAGATGATGCAACACCTAAGACTATTTTACCTTTCAATTGAAATCTAGAAATAATGGTTTCATACAAATATGTTTTTCCTATGCATCCATGACCATAGATGAAAAATAATCCACCTAAGTTATTAGTAATTGGGTTAAGTACAATATCATAAATACGTTGTTGCTCCTTATTCAATGTTTGCACCATCTGGTTATGTTAAACCTTCAATCGTTCTACATTTTAATAGAGTCCTTCTAGGAGAAGGTGATTATTCAAATCTTTTGACAGTTGTACATTTAGCAATGGCAAGCCATGTTCTTTTAATGATGTTGAATTTTTATTGAAATTCTGCTCTAACTTAGATATCGCTTGATTCTTTAGATGATCACGTGAAATAAATGTTTATGAGACATTTAATGTTGTTCGAATTGAATGACATATATCATCTGCAAAATCTTTCCAAAACATATTTAGAAGTTTTAAAGGTTCATTACAGAATATAATAATGGTTGTAAATAATTTTCTGAGTTGTTCAAAGACGCTTCTTTTATTACTTCGATCCATTTATTGTCGTTATCTAATAAGCCATAAGCATCGCATGCTTCGTAGTAGGTTGAATATTTAATATTATTAACAATCTTGATATCGTTGTAACTTGTTGGGCCTTTAAAAATGTTTAAAAGCATTGGAAGATAATATCATTCATCAACATTAAAATGAACATAAATAAAACGTCCAATTCAATATCCTTTTTTCCTTTTTGTCCATATTTTATCTATGTTATTATAGACTCGACGTGTTGTGAATTCTAAAAATGTCAAATCCAGTGCATTTTCATAAAGCTTGTTAGTTTCCATCCATTTTGTTAATATTGTTTTATTTACATTTGGGTTATGTGGAATAGATTTGAATGTTTTATTCAACTGAGCTAGTACTTGTTTCTTCAAAGGTTGGTGGATAGACAAATGTTCAACAACATTCTCTCTATGATGTATATAGGAAATTTGAATAATTGCCATGCTCTTCACATGGGGATAAGTATCGAAAATTTAGATACGTTTGAATTTCATCGATAATAGTTATGTTTATTTCAATATTTTTTGCATATGTTGCATTTGCTTATCTAATAACTTGAATTCTATCTGCTCTTTTATTTAAATATTTAAAAAGACATTTAATCCATGAGGATGTAAAAGAAAATTCAACATTAATGTGGGCTTCATATTTAATAACCATAACTTTACTGTAAGAATGACAAAATGATTATCAAGCTTAACACCATTTTTCTTAACATAATTACTATTGTTTCATTTGCAATACTAGGGAATCCATTTTTATCTAATGTGGTAACATCTGTGTATTGCTTTGTGTAGAATTTAATGTGTTGGCCTTGTTTTATGTAGGATTATCTAGGGTGGGCTATGGAACCATAAATTTTGAAACAATTCCATAAGCTTTAGGGCCATGTTTCATGCAAGGAAGTTCAGTTGAGATGAAAGAGTCAATATTTGACATTGTTAATAGTTTGTCATTTTTTCCAGCCATAACAAATAATGAATATGAGGTAAGCCTCTTTTTGGAATTCAATGGTATATAACAAATCAACAGTGCTCCCAAAGTGTTTGTATTTCCTTGAAATCATCTATCATCGATGCAATTTTAATTTTGAAAATGCGATTAACCACATCCGGTCTATCTTCTAGCTTTTGACCTAGAATTAAATTTAGCATATTCTGAATCTCTGGCCATTACAGGTTACATGTAAATGTTATGAATAAGTCTGGTGGGCTGTGGAATTTGCATATTATCATAGCATCATGATAATGCTCGACCATATATCCTAGGCTACCAGTATGATTTAATGTTAATATTATTGATTTACCTATCTCATTAGCAAATGATTTTCCTTTAATATATAAGCTTTGTAAATTTCACAATACATCACTGATCGAAGGTTTTTTTGGTTAAACCACTCTTCTTTAACGCATGCGTACGCATCTATAATAAATTATTGAAATAATCGACCACTGTATAGTAATGCATGCCCTTTTAAATGGCATTGTCGTATTCGATATGCATAATATTCACACATGGTTACTTTCTTTCTAACATTGGCTTTCTCACTATCATAATATGCACATGAACTATTGAAATGGTAACCATCTTTGTCATAAGGAAATAAAATAGGGTATTGCATAACAATGAAACATGGGTGTAAATAGCTTATCTGTTTTAGTTTTCCCCTTTTATACTCAACAATTATATCATGATTCTTATCGAACATTTCTATATCACCAACAATTAATGCAACTATTTCCAAACATGATGGATTTGTGTATTGAGAACCATTTGTTGTGTGTTTACCCACTAATTTCAACTTAACTAGTATCATGTCACCTTTCTTGAAACGATCCCTAGCCAAGCGAAAAGATTTTGCAATGCAATTATGTTTATCTAATATAGCAATTAGGCCTTCAACAATACTTGTGTCTATAGATTTCACATTTTATATTTCTTTCATAAAACCCATCCTATTTTGTAACTCATTTGTTGTATCATAACATATAAGCATGCAAATTTAGGTTGTTCTCCTTCATTCGACATCAAGGAACCAATGATATGGTGATTCTGACCATGGAATTTAAAAATATACAGACCTAGTTGTTTGTTAATATTGTAATCAATCTTTGCGCCCATAGATATAAATGCAAACATAGAATTATATAGATGTATATGCTCCCTAAAATGCAAGCTCATATGGTTGGTTCCATAGTCTAACAAATGTCCTAAAAATGTGGGATGTGAATGGAGCTTCTCAATGATAATCTTGCCTTTAGGTAAAAACGGTCGATTTCTTATTTTGATGAAACCCCGCACATTCGACAAACCAATACAATGGATCGCATAGGCATGCATGCTCAAGGAACCCAATGAAAGATTTATTAAGATATGAACATGGAAAAAAAATAGAATGACCATTATTAAGATATGCTATGATTATATGTAATAACTAGTAGTCTAGGAAAAAAATACACGATTCAAAGGCATCGATTCTTGGATTGTAGGACTAATGCACAATAAGCAGAGATCACTAGATACAGTTTGCAGGCTAAGATTAGTTGCAACATGCTTTACATAACAACCAAAGAATAATAATTTACGTTGGTTGTGCTGAAATAGGTATACAATCATTCGATATGAAATAAATGAAAGTCATGGTGGAAATGTCAAACCATGGTTAGTGTTATCATAAAAAAAGGGGCATTAACCAAGGCATCCTCATTTGGAAGGGAAGGTAGTTTATTCCTTTAAAACTGAGTAAAATTGAGCCGCATGTGTTTTTTTGAACGTACAATGGGGTGAAACAATGTTTTGGGTGTTTGCAAATTCACCGTTTAAAAAATTTTGACACCTCAAAAAAAATTTGGACAACATATTGGATTGATTGCCTATGACAGTGGTCAAATTGAAATAGCAGTAATATACAAACCAAATGAAGTGAGACCTACCCATTGACCTATGGAAATCAACTGAATCCATAGTAATAGTTTAGGACATGAGGTTCCACTACATCATCAAACATGAGCAAGTATACAACATGTACAAAATGCAATTAATGATTCATTATGCATATGGGAAAAACCAAGCTCATTAGATCAAATGCGCTTTTTTTATGACAAAGAGAAGTATTCAACATTCACGTGAAAGAGCAACAAAAAATAAAAAAACAGGTGATCAGTGCGACTTTGACTTTAAATGCACTCTAGCTAAGGAAAACATTTTTTTTTATATACAAGCTAGGGAAGAATAGGAGGAAAATGACATTCACAAAAAATGAAGTTAAGGCCTATACAATTCAATGCACAACGTCATTAGAATAACAAAATGACATTGTAAGATAACGTATGAATAGTATTTTTAATATCGAACAATGGATATGGAACAAAATGGCATAATTCATTATATGGATAACATGAAAATTCGATGTGTGTGATGCTCATACCTAATGGTAATAGGCAGAAGACCAGAGAGTTGGGCAAGACAAATATACAGGGAAAAAGCTACATAGTACAGAAAGAATAGGTCAAATTTAGTTTTGATAGTACAGAAAGAATAGGTCAAATTTAGTTTTGATAAATGAACGACATAGTAATAGGCAATTTGAATAAATATAGTAGCCATCTAGTCCATTTTGTCTCGAAAAGTTACCTTCGAGCCAAAAGATATTATTTTTTGAAATTATTTCTAGTTTTTTAGAAAGCTATTGAATTTCAAATAAGTTACATCAACAAAATTGCATAAGAGCAATTTGAGCATTACAAATATCATATTATACCCCACATAAATCTTGTATGCTTACCATAAATAAAATTTTTAGGATCATGGAATGTAAAGATAAATAAAAGACAAATATCTATAAAATCAGCAATGATCACAAATACCATATAAAACTATTGCGTTATGATATATATTTAAAATGGGTGGAATAGAGTATAGACAAAGCATTTTGCGACATTGGAAATACCAAATGTTTTTAAACTATTTAGCATAACAAATAATTTATAAAAATAAAATCATGGTCGTATTAAAGTAGGAGAAAAAAATAGTAGAACATACATTACTAGGTATATGCAACAAACAAAATGAGTATGATTACTTTCCAAAGCAATTAGTGGTAACTATTGATATAGCTAAAAAAAAAAAAAACTTAACTTTGACTAATATAGGCAAAATATAGGATTAAAACTAATGCTCTAGTAGTTTCTCTATGTGAAAAGCTAGGCAAGATTGTTTCACTAATAGGCATATAAGGAAAAGAAGGTGAATAAAATATGTAAAAAAGTAAATAGCTTAGGTGGCAGTTTAATAAAATGCACAACGTGATGGTCATAGCCTTTAACCACTAAGGTGAATGATAATTAGAAATTAAATAACGTGTAAAATAAGATAACATATGCTGTAGACTAAAAGCAAGTTTGATGTATTATGAGGACGACCCTCTATATTAAAGCATGATTCATTAACCACCCGTACATGTAAAAATTTAAAACCTAACTTACCGTTAACTAAAGTATGCTAAATCTATAAAAATAAGCGTTTAGTCCATCTATGCAATAGAAAGATCTATATCTATGCAATTATTAGTCGTAGATAGAAAAAGAAATCAATAAAAATATAGGAATACAAAAAAATGCAATGTATAATTTTGTAATATAAAAAATTAATTTTGAATAAATTAAAATGCTTAATTTAATATGGATTATTTGTATATGCTTACAAGCAAAAATAATAAATGATCTAAACATTAATTATAAATGCAAGCCATATAGAATCAATCGGTAAATAATATACTATTTTGTTAAATAAAGTTAAGCAATAAAATATTAAATCCATGTCGAGAAGCCACATCAAGGTGCCAAAAAAAGTGAATAGAAGTTTTAAAAATGAGAATAGAAATGACTAGTTTATTTTTTAGGATGATCACATTATAAATGTAAATAAAGTTCTAAATAGTGAAGAATAGGTAGGGTCGGGCCCATTGCCTATTTTGGGAATAATGGGTAGGGAATGAAGGTTAGTTCAATGCTAAAAATGAAGCAGGGTCGCACTAGTTCAAGACCTAAAATGGCGGCCTAAGACAATGCCATCAATTGGGTCAGGCAAAGTAGCTGATATATGCCTACAAAGAATAAAGTTCAGCCCATATGGAGGAGCAATTCGATTGCATGAACATAGATAGCCGACTTATTTCCCCTAAATCTTGACTAACCCTAATTTCTCCCTTTTCTTTCTACATTTTTAGTCCCAACTTCTAATCACATATTAACAGTCCCTAGAGCTTACATAAATCTCTAAGAACAAACCTATTGCTTAACCTTCCCTAACTGAACAAATCTAACCAGTTCAACTAAACTGGAAAACCTATATCTATAAATTTTTGGCTTTCAAATAGGCAAACAAAAAAGTTTTCGAAACTAAACACCCTATAGTATCTAAGCGGCAACCCATTTTTTTCGGCAAATAGTTGAGCCAATCAACAACAGGAGCATGACAATGTATTCCAAGGAAACTTGGATAAAAGGAAAATAGTTAGGGCATGCAAAATAAGAGTATTTAGTACAACCATCAATTGGTTTCACAAATCATCCCAAGGAAAAGCTAAGTCTCTTTTCTCCTTTCTCTTTCCATTGATGTGAGTAGCATCTCATCCTCCTTGAATGTCATGTCATTTTCACACATTGCATGCTTTGTTCTTTTACTCTAACACAAGCTACTTCAATTTCTACATTGCTTAAATGCATTTTCTAACATCATTTAAATGGCTAAGCTATACAGTGGAGGCATTTGAAATCATATTACATTAGTTAGGATGCTCATAAGCAAACAATAATGAAATTGAAAGTGAGTTCAATTCAAACTTGCTTTTAGAAATCCATATGCCATGATTTGGTGCACCATAAAGTGAGAAAGATGGGTATGAATGTGGGTGTATGCAAAAAATAGTGGAAAAATATTGAAAAAATAATGACATGAAAGTGAATAGTAGGTGAAAAATAAAACATAAAATCTAATTATATACATTAATCTCAGGAGAAAGCAAAGTAAGCATATTAGCATCTAACTGTAATAACAAGAGGTTTTTCTTAAAAAAAAAAACACTGGAAAAAAAAGGAAACAACCCTTCTCTGAGTCAATGAATGCTCAAAACATTCAAACATAAATATGGAAAGAAAGGAAAAAGAGTTAAGTTTCTCTTAAAAGGTTGCTTAATAAGAAGAACACCTAAAGGCAAACCTATAAGCTAATCACAATTCCAAGTCTCATTTTATATAAAATCCTAAAAAGTATTCACCAAAGTTAAACAAAATCTAGAAAAATGAAAAAAAATGAAAGTACGATATTAGAAATAGAAGAATAATGAACATAGTAAAGCATAAATATGATATAACAAATAGGAGCATATTAAACATAGTAAAACATACAGGTTGTCCTCGTAAAAGTTAGGGAAATGTGGATGTATGAGGAGGGGGGAGGGAATTCCCTACAAAAAACATAAGAGTCAAATGGATTCTTAAGCTAGTTTAAAAAAAAAAAAAAACAAAACAACTGGGATTAGAAATAAAGGGGCTAAAAAATAGTCCAGTCTTTAACCAAATATGACAAGAGGTTCCAGAATAGGATCAGATATTTTTCTCAGTCATCCTGCGACATTACTCAAAAGCAACACTTCGCCTAACACTTCGCCCCTTAGGTTGGGTTCAGATACCTCACAAGTTTATTTAGCTTGCATTTTAGAACCTTTGGTTTGCATATCTAACCTTTAATAAACCTACTTAAGAGGCTAGATTTAATTTAATATTGCTCCATTAAGTTCTTTTTGAGTGTTTAGTGCCTCATTTAGAGCCATGATCTTCTCGGCCTACGAAGTAATAATCTTGTCCCTTATAGAAGCCCCAACAAAGGTAGTGGCTAGGACCTAGTTAGTTATTATGAGGACATTTTCAACCATTTCCATGGATTGTGTAGAATATGTAGTCAAACTGCCTCATAAGATGCTCTATAAGCTGAAATCTAGTTAAAGTTATAATCAATAATTTCTAAGCTATACACGATATGCAACTTATCTATAGCTTGCCTGCAAGCATCATCCTTGGAGTGATCAAGTTTAGCGTACGATTAAGAAAACAAATAAGTAATATAGTTGCAATCAAAAGCATCACTATAGGTAAACATAATCTAGGCTTGATATAAATCATTCTCATCCTAGTCAAAGCTATAATTTGGGTGAGGCAAACCTAGTTGGCTAACCATGTGGTTCAACATGTTTTCTAGAGGAGATGTAACATATAATGCCACGCTTATAGTTTCTAAACCTAAAAGTAAAGGAAAAAATGGAACCATCATTTTCAAGGCTTTGAAAAATCATCATGATTAATCTATTAATGGAACATAAGTTTTAGAAATGCAAAAAACAAAAAAAAAAATGTTTGATATCATACAATTAAAGGTAATTTAGTATTTAATAAATTTTTCTTTATGTAACAACACGTGGTAGCATATATAAGATGTGGAAGAAAATAACATAGCAATAAAGGGATACATTCTTATATATTTTATCATTGATAGAAATAAAAACTTGAATGGATGGTGACAACCAAGATTAAGGGAAAAAGATAAACTATTTGTTCCTTATTAATCTAGTTTTCACAACTATGTATTGCATGCATTGATCAATGTCAAGTCAATCCATTAAAATCTACAAGTGTTCTTAACCACATTGCCTCAGTTTATAAGGTAAAAAAAATTAAATGCTTGTTCTCAACAATCCTATTTCAGATTCTATTTTAAAGTGCTATTTTTTTAGGATTTGAAATTCTCCTTATTGTAGATGCAAACAACACAAACTACTTATTTCATCTCATGTTTTTGCATCCCTATTTTTTTTGTCGTAAAATAACAAATGTGATAAGTTTTTTCCTTAAAAAATTGAATCATTTGTTGAAATGAACTAAACATTAGAGTCTTTGATAAATACAAAATCATCAATTTTTAGCAAATCAAATAGTAAGCTGATACATAACATAATGTGATGGTAGTTTTCATTGCATAAGACTAATCTAACTTATTTTGATTTGTGTATTTCTCCTATTTAATAAATTGTTCATCATTTTTTAGCGAATCAAATAGTAAGTTGATATTTAATTGAATGTGGTAGTATTTTTCATTGCACATGACTTATCTAACCTATTTTCATAAGTGTATTTCTCTTATTCAATAGAATTTAACGTGCGACATTATATGTAGAAAAAGTCAATATATTTGGTGCATTTGTTTGGATTCAATAGAATGGAACTGTCCTTAAGGAAAAGGCTATAACCAACTAATCTAAGCATATTGTTTTGTGCTAGCCAAATAACTTGTTAGGTTTTTTCCAAACTGTTCAACTGGTGAACCAATAAACAAAACATAAATATATAATTTTCCATTGTACATAATCTATCAATTTTGTTCTCTCTATCATTATTGATATAATCTATCAATTTTGTTCTCTTTATCATTGTTGATGCATCGTAATTTGCACCTCATTCATATGGGTGCAACATCAACGAAGAAAAGGAATATACATCTACTCATGTTGACCACTATCTTCAGTCATTGACACTTTTTTTTGCCCATTTTCAATGTAGTGCTTATAAGGGAAAGTTAGGAGATGAAGGCAAAGAAATGAAAGGCAACCAAACGTATGGCTATATCAGTTATAAAATCGTCCATATCAAAGGAAAAAATAAGGGAAAAAAAGACACTAGTGAAAAACATGAGAAAACAAGTTAGGAACCATTGTACCCATATAACAATACTGTATGGATGGAAAAAATGTGTAGCATTGTGTAATCATACAAATCAAATTTCTTAAGTTTAACACTTAAATAGCAACAATTAGCAAATGTCATTGTTGTATTGTTAAAAGTAATTTTCAAAGGAACATTAAATATCATAAGAGATGCATTAACATCAAAATGAACACATGCTGGAAAGCACTTAAACCCCAGTCGATGTTACCAAACCCTAACCATTTAATATTGTAGTGATATCTCTCCAAAATCCCATAAGGTGTTGGATATTTTATCTATCATCTATCTATCTTCATATAAATTATGGCGTACCCAATAACCACACCCTAACCATTTTGTGGTTAGGACTATAAAAGAATAGTATCAAAATATACTTCTCACGTAAGATGTGATGATAATATGAGGTCCAAGAATCAAAAGGCGATTTTATGAATCATTTACACAATCATTATTTGAATATTTAGTAATCAATATGTAATGCTCCATATAGAATTCTCATTACAAGTCATATTTATTATACTTGTTTATGGGGTTTACTTTCCATGTGAAAAAAAAAGGTGTAGTTGTTAAATGGAAATATCTATTATTTTTTACAATTGCAAGCTTTGAAAGCCTATATAAAGGCTTGACAACATGAATTAAAGACACCATTAAATTAGGAAAAACTAGAGTGAGAGAGAGCTAAAGTCTCCATAGTAACAAAATAGAGAAGTTATTATTTTGAGGATGTTCTTGAAAATACTTTAAGTGACACTATTTTGTGAGATCTTACGGAGGTGTGTGATATTATTTTCCTCTAGCCATAGTTTAACAAAGATTATATTTGTATTTCTACTTTTATAGTGAAGATTTTTAGAAATTGTCCTATTGTTTTTCCTTAAATATTAAAGAGGATTTTTCACATAAATATTAGTGTCTTAAAATTTATTGCTTTCTTTCTCCATCCTCAATGTCTAGTATTAGAGTTTAGGTGCTAAATTCTCTAAAATTCTTAGTATGCTCTGTGGTTATAACATTAACTGATCTTCCATATTAGAAAAAAATTTATTGGATCAAGGAGGCTGCTTAATGCTGTGGTATGTGAAGTATATTATGTATTTTAAGTACATGTCTTGAAAATTTTTTATCTAAGGAGACTGAATTTTAAGTAGGAACATTTGTGACCCTCCAATGTCTTTTGAAAATTTTTCTAGTGCATTGCTTTGACATAGTCATCTATGTACCACTCATAAATATGTTTTCTACAACAATATATGGTTACTATAGTAACATAAAAAATGTCAAGCCAAAAATATAAATTAAGAATTTTAATGGCAACAATTTCTCTTTATGGAAACAAGAGTAAAAGATCTCCTTGCTCAATAAAAGATCTATAAGACGTTCTTAGGTAAAGAAAATAAGCCTGAAATAATTATTAAATATTGAGTTGTAGGATTGCCTGATCACTTAGAAACCTGAGAGACTTTAGAAAAATTATACATGTCAAAGAATCTTTTTAATAAATTTTACTAGTAAAAAAAATTGTACTATATGAGAAAACATGAGAATATAAATATGACGCAACACTAGAGCACCTTCAACGAAATGATTTGTTAATTTTCAAAGTTCAATATAAAGTTTAGTGATGACGAACAAGCTGTTCATCATATAATAATCTAATTACAACTTTGACTTATGGGAAACATAAAGTAGAGTTTAAAATCATAGTTGAAACCTTGTTATGTGTGTATGTACACAACATGCGCTAGAGATGAAGAATCTCAAGCCCTTATTACAAAAAAAATTAAGGGTAAAAACAAGTATCAAGGAGGGGGAGCTCAAAATAATAAATTTAAAGGAAGACCAAAGTCTAGAGGCAAGACTTTCTCATGTTATTAATGTGGCAAATAGGGCCACATTTAGAAAAATTGTTGAATGTGAAAGAAAAAAGAACAAAAAAGACAATAAGAAAAAGAATCCATTACAACAATCACATATAAAAAAGTTATAGTTGTAACAAATGAATGCTTAAATGTTGTTAATAATATGGTTGAGTGGATGATTGGTTCAGTTGCTTCAGTAATATGTTGCTAAAAAATGGCAATATTTACCATGTATGAAGCTGGAGACTTTGGTATTATGAAAATGGAAAATTCAACATATCCTCCAATTATTGGAATTGGAGCTATTTCCATACACACAAATACCAAATTGATAGTAAAAGATGTAAGACCTATTTCAAATTTTAGATTTAATCTCATGTCTATTAGAGCTTTTGATAGACAAGGCTTTGAAAGTTACTTTGACAAAAGTAGATGGAAGCTTGACAAAGGATAGAATGCCTGTTGCACAATATATAAATCATTGCAGAGGTTTGTGCAAATGAAGTAAATGTGGTAATTGATTCTTCACCAAATTTGTGGCATAAAAGACCCAATCATATGAGTGAAAAGAGCCTATAAATTCTAATGAAAAAAGAATATTATTCCCTTGGAGAAAGCTTCTTTCACTGATCCTTATGATTATTGTTTATTTGGTAAGCAACAATAGAGTTTCTTTCAACCACTCATTAAATAGAAGAAAGCATAAATTATAATGGATACATTTTGATGTGTGTGGTCCTATATAAAGTAGAATCCTTAGGAGGAACCAAATATTTTTTAACCTTTATAGATGACTTCTCTAGAAAAGTTTGTGTGCATTTGTTAAAAACGAAAGATCAGGTGCCTTAAAATTTCCAACACTTTCACGCCATGGTAAATAAAAAAGAAGTTGAAATGTCTATGATCAAATAGTGGAGTTGAGTATCTTTTACATGAGTTTAGAGATTATTTCTCTAAACATTGGATTCAACATGAAAAGACTGTACTTGGCACTTCCTAACATAATGGTGTAGCTACGAAAATGAATTGTGCCATTATAAAGAGAGTCATATATATGTTGGGAACAAGTAAGATGTCAACATCCTTTTAGGGAGTAATTGTTCAAACTACATGTTACTTGATCAATAGATCTCTTTCAGCTCCTTTGAACTTTAATATTCTAAAAAAGGTTATGGACTAATAAAGTTGTCTTTTATTCTCATTTAAAGGAGTTTGGATGTAAGGCATTTGTGCTTGTTCCAAAGAAGTAAAAATTGAATTTGATGATAAAGCCATGCCTTGTATATTTATTAAATATGGTGATGAGGAATTCAACTACAAATTTTAGGATCTAGAAAAAAAGATAATGATAAGGAGTAGATATATGTTCTTTTATAAGGACCAAACTTATGAAGGTTTGGATAAAGAAGGCAACAAGTTGATGGAACTAGCATCAAACTTACTCCTTAAAAAAAAAAAAAAAGTAATTACCAAATGTAACCACTTGATGATGATGTTAGACTGGGTTGGTCAAACCTAGGTCAAATGTCTCTTTTGATCTTGACAATGTAAATTGATAAGTTCTAACATCATTTTTAAGTGTTGATTTTGTATTTTTAAGATAGATTTATATTAAAAGTTGGATGAGAGTCTAAATCTCAATCATTGTGAAAGACATTTTAATTCGCGATAAAAAACCTCTAATTCGAGATTGCGACATTACAAAAGAAATGAATAAACTTGAACTAGACGAATTCGTGAAGCAAATCATAACCCAACCTTGATAAGAAAGACATAAAATTCAAACAGTCTAATTTGTGGTGACAATCGAGTTGGTAGTCGAGACTGCGACTTTTATATTTGATTGGAGGAAACTAAGTCTACATCTAGAGCTTGGCAAGTGTCCAAAATAGCTGTTAACATATCAAATTTCACAAGGGCGAAATAGCTTTCTAGATCGCTACCTATTGAAGTAATTTCTCTTAATTAAGCGGAAGGATTCACAGTGCTAATCGTGTCCTAGAAGAACTTAAATTGCGATTGCAACTTTTGTTGGTTGGAGGAACACAACAACTATTTTTCTTGACAGACCAATAACAACATGCCATGTTGGCTAACCGTTAGATGCAAATGGGGTTCTCCACTGTAATTTCAACTTTTTTAGCACAAAATGGTAATTCATAATCATGACATACCAGTCATAACTGAAAAATTAGTCTGATAGATATTTAATACAAAATCTACCTAGTTTGCCTTAGAGATTTAGACATAGTTTCTTCGTAACGTCTCTTTGGTGGTTATTGCCTATAAATACTCCACCAAACAAACATGAATGTAAGAGAATAACATTAAATAAAGTCAAACTCTTGCAATTTTGTTTCTCAACCTTAAACTCTTTGTATGTGAGTTGATATTGTAAGGTGTAAGCATTAAACACCATTGTTGTTGGGTTTAAGAGTTAGCTTAGCTATAAAACTCTTGTATATGTTAGGTATGAGCCTTTGGGAAAACACTTGAGAGGTTTTTGCATGAGCCTTAAAACATAAGTTGTAAGGTTATGTGTGAGCCATAAAACACAAAGTGTACAAGTTTGGTGTGAGATTAGAAACACCATTTAATGAAAGTAGAAAATCTAATTATAAAGAATTGAGGAGTGAACGTAGGGCTCATTAACACCCGAACTACAATAAAATATTATTTATTCATCTTTTCTCCTACTCTTTCAATCACTAAATTCATTCTCTTCCCTGTAAAATTTTAAAATTCCTACCAATTCAACCCCTGTTCTTAGTGCTTAAGGGCCAACAAATGAAGTTGATGTACCAACACAATAAGATGGTGATCAGGGGGAGCAAATACAACTAGAGAATGATGAATAAGTGTTAAAAAGTTCAATAAGAGAGCAAATGCCTTCCATTAGATACCCATCATTAGAATATGTTCTTCTTACTGAAAAAGGAGAGCCCAAAATCTTTTAAGAAGTATTGGCTCATAAAGAAAAAGATAAATGGATGAAGTTCATGAAGGAAGATGTGGAATCTTTAATGAAGGGCAATACTTATAAGTTGTTGAAGCTTCCTAAATGCAAAAAAGCCTTGATAAATAAATTAGGTATTCAGACCGAAGGATGATGGACATGGAAATCTTGTAATACAAAAAGCTCAATTAATAGTCAAAGGTTTAGACAGAATAAAGGAATTGATTTTGATGAAATTTATTCTCTAATGATAAAGATGTCACCAATTAAAAACATCTGAGGATTAACTACTAGCCTTACCCTTGATGAAAATTTTTCTCCAGTGATGAAGATGTCATCAATCAAAATAATCATGGGATTAGTCACTTGCCTTGATCTTGAGATTGAGTAGATGGATGTAAAAACTACATTTCTGCATGATGATATGGAAGAAGAAATTTGCATGCAATAACTTGACGACTTTGAAGTTAAAAAAAAGGAGCAACTAGTTTGCAAATTGACAAAAATCCTTTATGGCTTAAAATAGACACCATAAGAGGCACATAAACTTTGATTTATTTATGATAGATAAGTACAAAAAGACAACAGTGGATTCATGTGTTTACATTAAGCAATTTCTTAATGGAAAATTTATCATTTTGTTATTATATGTTTATGACATGCTAATAGTTTGTCAAGATGCTAAAATGATCAACTAGCTGAAGAAAGAATTATCAAAAGTCTTTGACATGAAAGACTTAGGTATAGCTAAATAGATTTTGAATATGGAGTTTGTTCTAGATAGAAAATCCAAAACATTATGGATGTTGCAAAGAAAATTATGTTGAGCAAATGCTTAAAAGGTTCAATATGAGAGAAGCAAAGTAAGTAACATCACCTTTTGGTGGATAGTTCAAACTCACTAAGAAGATGTGTCCTTCTTTGGATAAAGAAAAGGAGTAGATGTTAGCTATTCCATATCACTTGTTGGAATCTAAATTTTATGCAATGGTTTGTACCAGATTAGATATTGCTCAAGCTATTGGAACAATGAGCCAATTCTAACAAATCCTAGAAAGGAGCATTGAGAAGCTGTCAAGTGGATCTTCATATATTTAAGAGGCAAATGGAAATTGTGTTCGAGCTATGTAGAAACAGACATGGTAGGTGATCTTGATGGTCTAAAGTCTACATCTGGATATTTCTTTACTTTTGCAAGGGAAGCTATTTCATGACATTCTAAACTATACAAATGTATTACATTATCCATAACAAAAGCCGAATATATGTCTATCACAGAGGTAGGAAAATAAATGCTATGAATGAAGACATTCCTTCAATATTGAAGTAAGAGAAGTATATAGTTTATTCTGATAGTTAGAGTGCAACTGACTTAAGTAAAAACTCTATTTTCTATTATAGAATGAAGCACATTGATATTAGATATCATTGAATATGTTAAGCACTCTAGAAGAAACTATTTTTTGTACAAAAAATTCATATAAATAAGAATGCAGCAAACATGTTGATAAAAGTGATACCTCGACAAAAGCTTACGTTGTGTTCTAAGCTTGTTGGGATGAGTTTGCAATGATGGATATCCAAGATGTCTCTTCTCCTTATGGATTTAAAAGAGGGGGTAGATGGATTTTCTTTTCAAACCATGTGAAAAGAAAAAAAAAAAAAGAATTGGTGCAATTGTTAAATGGAGGTGCATATTATTTTTGACAATGGCAAGCTCTGAGAGCCTTCATAAAGGCCTTAAAAGCATGAGTTATATATATCATCAAATTGAGAGAAAATAGAGTGAGATAAAGAAAGAGCAAGAATCTCCATTGTAAGAAAATAGCGAAGTTATTATTTTTAGAGTGTTCTTTAAAATATTTTGAGTTCTTGTGTACGTGCAAATTATAGTAAGAGAAAGAGTTGTCATTTCTATAGGGACCAAATTATCAAGTACTTCTAGTTAAACTATTATAATTATCTAGAGTACATATGATGTTGGTGAAAATTTAATCTAAAAAGTAAATAAATGAAAGTAGCAAATAAGTGATTATGATAATAATAATAATAAAAACTTAGAGTTGAGTTATTGTATATAATAGATGTTAGTAAATCAATTGACTCGATATTTATTTCAAGAATGGGTGAAGTTGAGGGAGTCTATCCTAAGGATTCCTAAACCTTTTTTTTCAAAGTGATAAAGATGATGCTAACATGAAATACGACCTAATATCATTGCAAATTTATACAAAATACATACATTGATTAAGAGTAAAATTATTATTTATAAATAGTATTAACTTTTTGTTCACTTGAAATGTATTTATTGTGCCTCAATTTGAGTGAAACAACATTACTCACATTATAATATATTATAATTTTTATATAATATCTAAATTTATTATTTATATATTATATATATAATTTAAATACTTATATATTTATATATCTATATATATTATATAATATATATTATTAATAATATTAATAAAAATAACATTAATATGACATAATACTAATTGATAATATTAAATAATTAATATAATAATATTAAAATAAATAAATGAGAAAATAATATAATAATTATATAAATGTAGTTATAGAATTATAATAATTTAAATACAATTATAATAATACAAACAAAATATAATATTGTAATATTATAATTAAAAATTATAACCTAAATAATAATATAATATTATAATAAATACTATAAAATTAATTAAAATTTTTAATTATAATATATAATATTAAGTATAATATTGAGATACTATATAATATTAAGATGTTTTAAATCTTATTTAAATATTAAAACGTAATATTATAATATTAAGTATTACAATATTTAATAATAAGCATTATACTATGAAGATTATTATTATTAATAATAATGTACTATAATTTATTACTATTATATTAAGTAATATAATATTAAGATATTTAAATATTAATATAATATTAAATATTAAGTAATATTAGGATTATTAATATAAATTAATATGATATTAATATTAAGATTATTAAAAATTATAATATATTATTTAATATATTAATATATTAAGTATACTATAATATTAAAATTAATATTACTAAAATTTTAATAATATTTATAATTATAATAATTTTATAATAATATTAAAATATTAACAAAAAAAAAAAAAAACTCCAATTTTTTAATTTTTACTTCACATTTGACCGAGTATTGGGAGTACAAGCTAAGCTAGTTCTAAGGACAAAGGCAATCTGGGCACTAACTGCAACCGAATCGAATAATCAAAATCTAGTCTAGTCTCTTGAAATGGGCAGATCGCTACTCTTTTCAACGAACATCCCTCTTAAGTTTTCTCATCTTAACCAGAGATTCAGCAAATATTCCCTATGTGGGTTTGCCACAATTCAGTTGAACCAAAAAGCAACACAAAGAAATTTGTGTACAACGGCTGTCTTATCTGAGTTTCCTAATCAAAGACAGTACCCGAAAGTGGGTGCCCGATCAACTGGACCCATACCACCTAACAACCTCATTGAAGTTGTTGAGACGGCTGCTAAGACTGGTGCTCAGGTTTGCTTTTCTGTTCTCTGTTCTGTATCTCTTATTCTTTCAACCATGATTGTTATATTGAGTAATTTTTAAACAAAAAATGTCATATTTCTAAATTTCTAAGGTTCATCTTGTTCTGTATGTAGGTGGTTGTGGATGCGGTGAATAAGCCTCGCAACATTTCATATAAAGGGCTTACTGACTTGGTGACTGAGTAAGAACTCTTCAAACTTTACTGACGACGCTAATAACATGCGGTCAAATAAAAAAAAAATGTATCACTTTCATGAGACTGGAGATGAATAAAATTCTCTGTTTATCGGTCCCATGTTCTTATGAACTATGGTTGTCTCTTGGATTAATTTAATTGTACATGCACCTCTAATCAAATTTCCAATTTGAGTTGCCTCAGAATAGCAATTATAATTAGGATGCTCATGTTTTTTCTTTATCAATACACATGCCTTATCACTATCGCGAAATTAATTTGTTTTAAAGGGATAAAATGACTCCTGCATGAACAAGAATTTCCTCTATCAATTTCCAAGAAATTAAATTTATTTGTTCATTTTTTTGTGGATGAAATTTTTATGCTTTAGATCAAATTTTCCTCCTTGTCTGTAAGCTGGTAGGTTTCTTGAGACACAATGCGGCAGCTGATTGTGGCATTGTATTGAAACGATGATAGAGAATTTGAGCCAACTTCGGAACATCTACAGTGACGTGTTTTTTAACTATTTTTCTTTTTTATTTAATACCTTATAGTCAAATTCTTGTATGTAGTTTAGTGAAATGATAACAATGACAAGAAAGCGTCGGGTGGTGTTGATTGGATTTCCTATATATAATGGTCTATACTACCTTTTAGATTTTATTTGGAATGATTGTTGTGATTGCTTTTAGCAAAATTAACCTTTGGCCAACATTTTTGTGAGGGATTTTGGAGTGTTTATTCCAAAGCATTGTAAAAGCCCATTAGTAGTTTTTGATAAAATTTCAATAAAACATCTAAGGGTTGCCCCTTAAAAAAAATGGCAAAAAAGGACACTTCAGAAACTCATCATAGCTAATTCTTATCTGTAAACTGTTTGTGGTTAGCTATCTGCACCTTTCGTTTTCATTCTATTCTCCAAGCATAGGAGACCTGGAAATAGAAACACTTGAGCACTCAAGTAATATGAGATATTTTATCAATTCACTAAGGAATGGAAATGGTACCAGTAATCGCATATAATATGTGATATAAAACTTTATTAAACTGAACAGGCTCTAGTCCTTGCCTTAGCCCTCTCTTGCTCGATTGAAAAATAAGTAGAAATAGTGGCTTACCTAAAATCCTTTGCTTTCATGTCTATCCCTGGCTTTCTTGTGTAAGGATCTAGCTTTCAAAGTGACTTGCTCGTTTAAGGACCACAATAGGCTTGTTAAATTAGGGGTTTTTCTAGATCCCAAGCAGAATTGCCTGAATCATCACTGGCAATAAAAACGACTTCCCCTACCTTGAAGACTAACTGTAATGTGGCTTGAACTCTACCCTCGCCTGAAATGAAAACTAGCTTTATGCTACTAACTTTTTAAAAAAAAAAAAAAAACTTTGGACCATCTCTTCTTTATCATCTTTCTTAGGATAGCAAGTAGCCAATTATTGTTGGTGATGTTCATTTTGATAGTTGTGTCAAGTTCGTGTTTATATCGAACATGTTCATGTTTGAGTTTCACTTTATAATTTTGTCATATGTTCATATTTGCCCTCCCTAAACTTTCCCTCTTTTTACTCATTACTTGAATCCTTTTATTCTTCCACACTAGTGCATCTATAGATGACAATCCTTTGTTGGACAGGGTTATATTGTTTTTGACTCTCCCTCACTTATCCTAATCAGTTGGTACCTTCACACTCCTGCAAATGCAATTGCTTCTAATTTGGCTTTTCTTATGTTTTTAGGCATCTTAAAATCCTAATCAAAATTTATTTGCATTTTATAAACATTTTTATTATTGTGAAACATGCAATATAGTTGGCCAAATTACTATGTCATAAATATATATGCTTCACGGTCATTAGTATTGTAGCCATATTTTGTACAGTTTGGCAATTTTTCTTTGATTTATCAAGTTATTTTTTTTTCCAGTATGGTCTTTGCAATTAGGAAGTCGAGTACCAAACTTGATCATATTGAGACACTATACTGCATCCAATCAACTGTTATATTTTTCTCTATTCACAGCAATAATAAAGTCAGAATGCATATTGATTGTATTGGTTCATGTTAACTTGAAATCCTTAGACTAGGTTCTCTTCCATAAGTCTATACATAGTTCTGAACAGATTTGTTCAGTTTCTGTCACTATCAAATTATTGAATGAGTGAAAGTTAAAATATCTTTTGTGCAGTCTTCAGAGGTCACAAGATAATCTCCATGTCTTCCACATAACCACAAATGCTTATGTTCACCATGCAGATGAACCTACAAATGCATGCATGCATGAATGAAGATTAAAGTTTTAGAAGGTCTCTTTTGTGATTTCATGTATATCAAGTTTACAAAATTTTCATTCATGGAAGCAACCTATTCTTGGTGCAGGTTTTCCTTCTGTTTTTATATTATAGTCTGTTACAATCATGCATGTGAATATGATGCATGTGGTGACTTCGGGTTGTATTCTTAGATATATTTGGACAGATGAGATTCGAATTATTCACTTTAAAATAAAGTAATTTAATGGTCATTGTTTGTGATCTTAATAAACCAGATTCTGGAGCTAAATTCTAGTAAGATTCACTTCATTAATGCAAATTTACTTGCAGCACAGACAAAATGAGTGAGGCTGCCATATTGGAAGTTGTTAGAAAGAATTTTGGGGATCATCTTATTCTTGGTGAGGAGGGAGGAGTCATTGGAGATACATTATCTGAATATCTCTGGTGCATCGACCCTCTAGGTTTGCCTCGTCCATCCCTTTGTCCCTGATTTTTGTCATTCATTTTTGCTTTTCCTTTATGGTATTTCTTATGTCTCTTTTATGATAACTATAGTTATATGGTATATGAAGATTTTGTTCATGATTCTTAGGCTGCATTTTGTTGATAGAATAATTCACCTCCCTAAGAAAGCCAATTCCTAGCACGCAATTTTAGAAATGTAACATCCTACAATTACTGTATTTGTTTAGTATTTGGAAATGTACAAAGAAAGTAGAACCAACCATAATAATAACTATAATATATATATTCATTTGATATACTTCATTTGTTTCTGTAATTCAACAAATGATGGATTGATTAGGTATGGTGGACCAACACCAGTATAATTATTCAACATTTTCACATGAACCAAACTTGAGAATCTTGCACTCCTAAGCCATTTTCCTAGGTAATTCCAGCTACCAACCATGCTTTTTGTGTTGATGCTCTTTTGGTATCATGTAGTGTTATTATTTGTAGCTTTCACAGTATGTTTGTGGAGTAATCATAGCCATGGTGTGACTTTTTCCAACTTTTTTATTCAATTTAATTCTTAGAACTACATTTTTCCGATCAAAGCGTATGAATGGGGACGGTTTTCTATTTTAGGTGCATTTAGCTGTTTTAACATATGATCACAAATATGGGTGCTCTATTCCCATTTTACCCCAATAGTCAAGGTGAGTTGGAATTTGAAAAATAAAAAGTGCAAGACCATTGACTTTTCTTCATACTCCTCTTAGTTCTCTGTTTCATGGAGCTTTCTCTTTTTCATGGTCTGAGTCTTAGTAATGGTGGAGTTTCATTGGATAAGAAAAATCAATATGAGTAGCACGTTCTTGCCCCTGCTGATCAATACAGATGACTAGATAACTGTTCTTTGTTCATTATTCTAACCATTGAATTCCATTCTGGGTATTAGAAGATTACATTACTAGTGTGTGTGTGTGTGTGTATATATATATTGGTTTATTGGGATTTTTGCTAACAAAAAGAGTAATTAAGAAAGAGTGAAATGTTTTGTTAATATCCATCCAACGTATTCTTAGTTATTAGAACCTAACTCAAATAAGTATATTTTACCATGGGCTGCTCTATCTCATAATGTGAAGCCTAGACTAATTCTTCTTCTGTTGCTGTTGCTTTTTGTCCATAAGTTACTTTCTTTAAAGTCTCATACATTCACTAGGTTTATCATATATAATGTGGCATATAGATGTTACCTTGTAATTCTTTTTCTTTTGCTTTTGCATATTTCTGTTTGATGAGGTTGGGGAGATAGGTGATTTATCATTGCGTTGCTATCTATGTAGATGGAACTACAAATTTTGCACATGGTTATCCTAGCTTTGCTGTTTCTGTGGGAGTTCTATATAGAGGAAGTCCTGTTGCTGCTGCTGTGGTACTGATTCAACTGCTTCAATCTTATGCATATCTTATCACCTAATTCTATGTACACAAATTTATCTTTAAGTTAATTGATTTTGAGAATTTAGAAGTTTACTGGTTAATTACAATACAGAGTAACTGTATGCCTAGTAATATAAATAGTCCATGAGAAGGACATTTAACTATAGGAGCCCAAAAAATGGAAATAGGATTGAGATAGAATAACGGTTGCAATTCTGTAACATGGTAATTTAGTTTCGTATGTTGAGGAATTATGCATTTTAAGATGTAGTTTTAACTGCCCCATGTTTTTCTAACTGGAAAATTTTCATATTCGGGTGATCAGAATCTGCATATGCCTATTTCTCTCCTCATTGGAGTTTTGAAAGTTGATGGTTTACAAACTAAACCACGCTCATTTCGTCTCAATCTTAATACTTGTAGATATATTAAAATTCATATATTAATGATAAGGATTAATTACAAATTACTGGCGGGATTTGTGATATAGCCCTTAATTTTGGGATGAGGGCCCATTAATAAAGTACTTTTTTAATGGGCTTCAATGTAACTCGTATTTAAAAAGAAAAAAAAATGAGATTAACATAAGCAATGGTACGTACCATTAAACTATGGGGAAAAAAGGGCAAATTGAGCATGTGCCTTCTTTTTTTTAGGTTGAGTTTCTTGGAGGTCCTATGGCCTGGAATACACGTATATTTTCTGCAACTGCTGGTAGGAAATTCTGGTGTAATGTTATGGCTTTTTTCTTTATATTATTTACTGTGCTATTTTGTTGATCTATGGTGGTACTACGAATTTTTTTTAGGTGGGGGAGCATTTTGTAATGGGCAAAATATTCATGTGAGTCAAACAGATAAGGTAAGGAGTTGTACATTAATTGAAGATCCATGAGCTTTCATACATGTTGCGAAATTGTATAGTATAAGTAGATTTAATCCAGTCCTGCTTTTCTTAAAATATAGTTGGTGACAGCTTGATTAGTACTTGCTGAAACACTAACCTTTAATACTCTCTGTCAACGGGAAATTCATTTGTTTAGAAACACTATTTCATCTTTTCTGTAGAATTGGTCACAAAGAAAGGTTAATGGATACGTAAATAAACAAAATTAATAGAAAATTCCAATTTTCATGGATTTGTTGCTAACATAGATTTTTTTTTTATCTCATATCTTGTAAATATTTCACTATTTTTTCGTAATTGGCTTCCCCTCTAGCAACGTTACCTTCTTATATCACAGTTGTCTGCTTTGTTCCTTTTTAGGTGGAGCAATCTCTTCTTGTGACTGGGTTTGGTTATGATCATGATGATGCATGGGCTGCTAACATTGAATTATTCAAGGAATATACTGATGTCAGCAGGGTACTATCTGCATTTTTCTTTTCAAATTTTCTCAGTTGTCTATTTAGATATTTTTTTAAGGTAATATAAGTTTTACTCTTTTGGTTTTTTCCTTTCTTACCCCTTCTCCCTCAAATTATATCGTGTAGGGAGTGAGAAGACTTGGTGCTGCAGCGGTTGACATGTGTCATGTAGCATTAGGGATTGTAGAAGCATATTGGGAATATCGCCTAAAACCATGGGACATGGCTGCTGGTGTCCTGGTAAAATTTTGTATCTTGACAGGTGCTTTTGTATAATATAAACTTGCACATTCTCAATTGAAGGGTTGAATATTTTGTTAGTTGGACTGTGAGCTTCAGGCATGTTGCTTATATATTTTTTTAATCCCAGATGAAAAAAGTAAGAGTTTAGAAATGAAGAAAGAAAAGAATTTCAAATTGGAGGATAATCTTTCACAAAAATAAACCACCCTTCCAATCTTGTTGAATACGCTTAGTGCTCTGTTATTTCTGTTAGCAAGCATATACTAATAACAAACTGATTATTTGTTAATGGGTGTTTACATAGTTTGTCAATGATAATATATTTAAATCATATACTTATGTTGTCCAAAACATTTAGCAAGTATATTGATTTCAACCTCATGTTCAACATCTAATCCTTGGTCCTTGCCTTTTGATGTTTCAGTGACCAGTCCAAGTTTGAAAATAGTGCTTTAAATTCAATCCAAGAAGAATGTTTTATGAATGAAATGCAACCAGGAAACTAGTTTGTCCATGTGAAATTTGAAAATTCTTCTAAAAGTTTGATAGTTCATGTTTTTTTAATTATCATCATCATCTTCTTTTCTCCCGTTACATTAAGGCTTATTATTTGTCTCAAATGTGTTGTTTATCATTCTACCTTAAATCTTAAAATGCAAACTCACAAACATCAAAACTTTGTTTTATTAATTAGTGCTTTCCTGTTTCTACATCTCTTGGTTTCTCTTTCATCATCGGTAACTTCCTTGGTGAAAATGATGGCAACATTCTACAAAGTATGTGACCATCTCAGCTAGCACTAGATGCGTAATCCAATGTGCATGAGGGACTTGTTGAAATTATAATTTGAAACTGAATAGGGTTTTCCAGTTATGAGGATGTTCTTAGTGATGTTGTAATTGTTAATTTTGTTTATTGATTAATTTATCTTATTTACCTTTTCAAGCAGATGGTTGAGGAAGCTGGTGGGACAGTTACTCGCATGGATGGTGGAAAATTTTGTGTATTTGATAGATCTGTTTTGGTATCTAATGGTGTGCTGCACGCAAAGGTGAAAACCTTCTGCTTTATTATTTTGTATTTTTTGGTAAAAGAAAATTTTTTATCCATCTTCTATATTTATAGATGACCAGCATACAAAATAAATATTTATAATATCATTAGCTACACATTAACAAAATTTACATATCCAGACCTGCAACGTTTTATTCTTGTGGCAACATTTAAAAAAGAGTTACACTTTAGTTTAACTCATACTTGTAAACTTGATTTGTTGTTCTTACTTCTTATGACGTGCTTAAAATCCTAGATACTGCTTGCCTTTCTTCTTTTTGAAGACCCTTTTCTTAGTATACTGTATTTGCCTATACATTTCCTTTTTTCTTGTTTTTGTTTGGAATTCTTGTTGGATAGATTAGGGAATTGAGAAAATGGTGGAAGTTTACTTCAAACTGACAGAGAGAATGATAAGCAAGAATGCTTGTGGACTTGGGAGATCCGCCATAAGTTAAAGCCGAAGGGCTTTGTTGTGGTAATTGTCTAGGAACATTACTTGGGTGGATTGAGAAAATGATGAAAGATTTCCTTCAAGTAGAGAACACTAAGAATGATTGTGTATTTGGGAGGTCTACCATAAGCCTAGGCCTAAGCCTAAGGGACTTTGTCCTAATATCATGTTGAGGAACATTGATTTGATGGAGGAATGATATTCCTTTGGCAAAAGATCATTAGAAATATGTATAAATAATGACGTAAAGGATTGGGCTTAGTCTCAGTCATGTGAGCTCTTAGAAATTATTTAAAATGTAATTTCCTTTTTGTTTTCTTCACTGAGGTTGCTGATCGTTCATGTTTTATTAGAAAGACTTCTAAGAAATTTCTCCCTTTTATCCTCTAATCTTTACAATGCCCCTAGTAACCTCTACACTTCAGTTGTGTTAGTGGCTTCTATAATATGTTTTTGAGTGACATTGTTAATGAGAGAATTAATTTCCTCTTATGAAGAAACTAATCTGTCATAAATTTAGTGCCCATTTGGGGACTTTTTATAAAATTGGTAGTTTTAAAAAAAATATTTAAGAAAATGGATGAGTTTCAAAAATATTTATACAAGAGGGGTGTTTTCTTTGAGGTCCTAAAGTCTAACTGGCGGACCAGAGAGAATTTCTCTTTTTCTCATCTGGTCCGCTAGTTCAAAATGTAGACAAGGGAAAAAAAAAAAAAAAGCAAGCTGCAGCCTGTTTTGAGGCTGTAGCTTGCATGCAGATCACACGCAGTAGGTCTTAAGACTTGCTAAAAGTGCTCTAAAATTATAATGGAATCCTTTTTTTTGTGTAATTATATTTCTTTTTTTTCAAAAATATTTCTCACTAACTTTAATTTATTTTTTCATGTTATTTGAAAAAATTAAAAAGATTATTAGATAAAATAATAAATTATATTATTTTTTATTATATTTGATTATGAATATGTGTTGATAATTGATAATTAGAAAAGTTCAAATTTGGTGATTAAAAGAAAATAACAATATAAAAGGTATGTTTCACTAGGTGCAATTTATTTAAAGTAAAGAAGAAAAATATTATATATATGATTTATTTGAATTTATGACAAGTTTTTGATATTGATTTATAGGAAAAAAAGAGAAAGTGATACTCCAATAAATTATTTTTATGGAATTAAGTGAGAAAAGTAGTGTTACTAAAAAATTTATAGGAAAAAGTACTTAAAAATTTAATATATATTAAAATAAATTTGGATGGATACTATAATTAGATATCATTAAAAATAATAGTGTTGTTAAAGTATTTTCATTAGTTTATAAATAAAAAATTAATATATACGTTTTTAGTAAAGGAAATAATTTTATTGCCATTAGAATATGAAGTAGTGTCATAATTTTAAAATTTAGTGAAAATTGTAATGAAAAATCATATAAATTATGCACAATATTTAAAAAATAATTGATGAAAAGTTTATAAAATATAATAATAAAACAATATAAAAAAGGGAATACTATCATGTAAAATTAAATATGTTTATTAGAATGTTTAAAAAATTTAATAGATATTAAAACTAATTTGGTAGATATTATGATAGAATATCATAAGTATTGACATATTTTATAGTTGAAAAAATTAATTTTATTATTAATTACTCCTTATTAATTTATTTTAGATAGGTAATATTTTTCAAGTTAATATTTTTCAAATTAATATTTTTAATACAGTCTGTCCTCTAGTAGAGGACAGGCCTGAACTTCTTTTTCTTTTTTTATTTATAATAATAATTATATTATTAATACATTAGTTATATATTATTACATTAATATAATAATAATATTATGGTATATTAATTATTACAACACCAATAATTACATTTAGATGAAATTAATGTCTATTATTATTTTATGTTATAATCTTTTTAATTTTCAAATAATATGAAAAAATTAATTAAAGTTAAAAAGAAATATTTTTTTTTTAAAAGAAATGTAGTTACACAAAAAAAAAAAAAAGATTGCATTATAATTTTGGACCACTTTTAGCAGTTCCTTTAGTGTGACTAAAGGACTTGTTGCTGTAGCCGAAAACCAGTTGCAGCTTCTTTTTTTTTTTTCTCTACACTTTGAACTAGCGGACCAGATGAGAAAAAGAGAAATTCTCTCTAGTTCGTTAGTTAGATTTTTGGACCTCAAAAAAACACCTCACATCTATAAATATTTTTGAAGTCCATCCATTTCTTTAAATATATTTTTTTAAAACTACCAATTTTATGAAAAGCCCCCCATTTGGTTTAGTGTTTGCACGTTAGTGTTTAGTGATTAAGTATGTAAATGTTGAAAATCAAAGTTTGGTAAATGTCTGCATTAGTATTTAGAAAATATAAGTGAATGCTAAAAGCTAAATTTTTTGAAATATAAAAACTGTCGTTTTAAATTTCTTGTCAATATCAACATTATATTTATCATTTTTTACCATTATATCAATTTGCATTTCATATAAAACTAGTTAAAATATAAAAATAATTCTCTTTTCTTTTATTATTTTATAATCTAAACATAGCTTTAATTGTTAAATTACCAAATGCTTAGTACTTGTTGATCTTTCACAGTTAACCGTTGATGGCTCACCAATGACTGCTTTCATTAAACCAAATAAGCCCTTATTGGCATCTTTTATTAGCTGTAATGAGACTATTGCATTTTGTGTAATGAGACGATTACATCTTGTGTATGTTAAGTGAGGACCATTTGTTGATTAAGAGTGCATTTTTCTATTGGCTACTTTTGTAGTGTGTGAACTCTACAATCTAAGAGGGAAATGAAAATACATTGTAACTAAAAAAGATGTCTAAGCTGCATATTTTTTTCAGCTCGAGTTTGTTTAGCATGTTGTCAGACATCAATGGAAACGTGTTAGAAGATTTGCAAACTGGGTAGGAGTTTGGAGAACATAACAAAATTAGCATTTAGGGAAAAGTTATGGTGTTGTTTTTCTTTTCAACAGGCAAACAAATAAAATTATTGTAGGATAAAAAGTTCAAATTTACTATAGCTACTATTCACATTGATATAATCTATTACTATTTATGCTATTGTAGCAATTTCTAATTTAGGTTATTTTGTGTTTTAATTTGTCTTGCTTTAGTTAGAATGAGTCAAAACCTATTTGTAACTACCATTTTGCTATGTCAAGTGGTATCAAAGCAAAAATTTTTCATTCTTATAAGGACAAGGTAGAGGCAAAAGGAATTGGCTGAGATGTGAAGAATGATTGAGGACTTGACCTGACTGCACATGTAGCGGCCCAAATCTAAATTTTCCTAAATGACTTGCAAATAATGGCCAAAGCTCTGGTCAACCCTGGTTGCTTAGTAGTTTGAGTTTGGACTTACATGAACCACTTGAAATCTTGTTTCCTAATTGATGTGGGATTTTGCTAAGCTAGCATGTCAAGCGAATAGCTGTCAAATGCAGGATGTTACTCTCTTTTTTTTTGGGCTTGTGATGTCCTCATCATAATTCATATTTGCAATTGAGTTCATGCCACTAAGTCAATATCTATTTGAGTATTGTGGTTTGTTAATGCCTCTAGCAGCTCCACCTTATCTCTAGCAATGAGGAGTTCTTTCCTTGTTAGTCCACTATATCTATTCAAATTTCTAATCTGAGGTAGTTTTGATACACAATGTAACAGCCGAAACCTACAAATAATGACCAAATCATGCAGCCTAAAAATGGTTAACCCAGGTTATGTGATAGTTGGAGTTTGAACCTATACAAATCACTTGAAATTTTATTTCCTAACTGATGTGGGATTTTGCTAAGTTAGCACATCACGCTAGCAGCTGCCTGGGTTCAAGATATTCCATACAAGCCTTCCAAAGTCAAACAATGGAAGCCCACATGGAAAATCTAAAGGGTGATCATAACCACTTTGAGATTCTTAAAGATATTGAAGTTGAGGAAGTCAATAGCAAAAACCATTTTCATGATGCTGGACTTGTAGATTACGCAGTATGAGGTGGACTAAAAGAGGAACGGTTGGTTGGAGAACTTAGTTTTAATTGAGATGTTTTTATTCAGATTCCTGGATGCCATGAGTTAACATTATCAATTGGATTGAATTGCCCTCATTGTGAGAGTTTCTCATTATATAGAAAATATTAGAGATTTACAAGCCTGATTTTCAGCAATTACATCAATTAGATCTAGGCTAATTTCTAGTACTTACATCAACTAATTCTAGGCTGATTTCTAGCAATTAGATCTATCTAAATAAGGAAAATACAACTATACTAATAATTGTAATATATTTACAACTATTAATTAAGGCTGGATATATGTTGTCATCCCACTTCAAATTGATGCTGGTTGATCAAGAAGCATCAATTTGCCCATAAGAAACTGACGGTGTTGTCGTGTCATGGCCTTAGTAAATACATCAGGTATTTGGAGGTTAGTAGAAATATGAGAAAGAGAAATAATATGAGTGTGTAAGGTTTTGCGAATAGAATGATAGTCCACCTCGATATGCTTAGTACGCTCATGGTAAACAAGATTAGCAACAATTTGAATGACACTAGTATTATCAGCATGAAGCGGAGGAGTAGATTGAGAGAAACAAGCTCAGCTAGAAGTCCACGAAACCAAAGACATAGCACGGTATTCTGACTCAGTAGAACATTTAAAAACACGATCTTGCTTCTTGCTCTTCCAAGAAATCAAAGAATTACCAAGAAACATGCACCAACCCGTAACTGATCATCGAGTATCAGCATCCAGCCCAATCAGCATCGCTATAGGCAACAAGTTGAAGAGGAGAATTAGCTGGAAAGAACAATCCACGACCAGGTGTCCAATGAAGATATCGAATGATTTGATGAACAACAACTAAGTGTAGATGACAGGGATTTTGCATGAATGGCTTAACTTGTTGAACAGCAAAGGAAATGTCCGGTCGAGCAATAGTCAAATAGTTCAAGCTGCCCACCAATTGTCAAAAGATAGTAGGGTCTGAAATGAGATCACTCTCCTCCCGACGATACTTTGTGTTTACTTCAAGTGAAGTATCTATAGAAGAAGCATCTTGGAGACCAGCTAAATTAAGCAAATCCAGTGTGTTCTTATGTTGATGCAAAAAATACCAGAAGAATCAGTATGAACTTCCAAACCCAAGAAGTAAGAGGACCGAGATCCTTCATACGAAATGAGTCTTGAAGATGTTGTTGCAAATGAGCAATTAAAATAAAATCTGTCCTAGTGTTGACAATATCATCAACGTAAACTAGGATAAGAACAATACCAGTAGATGTCTTGCAAAGAAACAAAGATAAATTGGCTCCGCTTGAATGAAAATTGGAGCAAGGTTGATATGAATTTATCAAACCTTGCTCGGGCAGCTTGCTTCAACCCATATAGAGATCGTTTTAACTTACATACATCCAAAGAAGAGGAGGGCAAGCCAGGTGGTAGAACCATGTAAATCTCTTCTTTGAGATGGCCATGAAGAAATGTGTTTTTAACATCCATTTGATGAAGTGGCCAACCTTGTGACGCAGCAATTGAAATAACCATTCGAACCGTTGTCATCTTGGCAACCGGAGCAAAATTCTCTTTATAATTGACACCATACTCTTGTTTGTTACCAAGGGCAAACAACCGTGCCTTACAACAATCTAGAGTACCATCATAATGAAGCTTGATCAAGTAGACCCGTTTACAACCAATGGCTTTAACATTTGGAGGACAATGAACAATATCCCATGTGTAATTGTCCACAAGAGCTTGAAGTTCTTCTTCCATTGCCTTACGCCAACAATCATGTTTAGTAGCCTCTACGCGAAGGAATGGTGGTCAAAGTAGTATGAAGAGATGTATGAGAAAATCCGTATTGATTAGGTGGATGAATGATTCTAGAAGAGCATTGTGGAATGACATTTGAGAGCTGATTGTCTGTGGAAGGAGCAATTTGAATAGGCTCAGATGTTGGGTCGAGCTCAGAAAGCTGCAAAGTTGGGCGTTGTCACTGTCGATACACATATCCAGGTTTGAACCGTTCAAAAGTAATAGGTACCTCGTCAAAATTAAGAAGAACAGGTGGCTTTGGTGAAGACTCAACATGAGTGGAAAAGAAAAATTGATCTTCAAAGAAAACAACATGGCGAGAAATACGAAATCTGTTACAGCATGGGTCATAACAAACATATCCTTTGTGTGAAGTACCATAACCTATAAAAACACATTTAACAGATTGTGCAGAAAGTTTATGACATTCATGAGGTGGCAAATGAACAAAACAAACACAACCAAAAGTATGTATGTCAAGATAGTTGGGATGCTGATGATAAAGACGATAATAGGGAGAGTCAAAATTCAAGACATGCGAAGGTAAATGATTAATTAAATAAACTGTTGTACATAAGGCCTCAACCTAAAATTTAGATGGGACAAAAGATTCAAGCAATAAAGTTCAAACATCTAACAAATGACGGTTCTTACGTTCAGCAACACTATTTTGCTGAGGTGTGTAAGGACAAGAATGTTGGGACACAATTCCTTTTTGTTGGAAAAAATCATGAAATTCCTTAGACATATATTCGTCACCAGAATCAGATCATAGCACCTTTATTTTTGAAGAAAATTGGATCTCAATATCGGCTATAAATGTTTTAAAGACAGAAAATATCTCAGATTTAGAACAAAGAAAATAAATCCAAGTATATCTACTGTAATCATCAATGAATGTTACAAAGTATTTGTAATCATCATGCCCTACACATCACTATGAATCATATCAAAACAGCTTTCTGCACGACTACCATGAGAAGGAAAAGAAAAAGACTTACTCTTACCTAATTTACATGCGGAGCGATCAAAAGAAAGATGTGAGGAGAATTGATTTTTATTGCCCAATAAACCAGAATTTATTAAGTGAGATAAGACAGCAAAATTAGGATGGCCATACTTCACCTTTTTGGCTTACATACAAGCGAAAGAAACAAAATTAGGAATGGAAAAGTGCAGCGGTTTAGGAATGGAAGTGCAACAGAAAAAAACATCCAACTTTAGGCCCCTTTGCTAGTACTTTCCCTGACACCTGATCCTGCACAATACAACTGTTACGAGAAAATCAAACATCACAGTTATCATCAACCAATTGTCCTACCGAAATGAGACTGGTAGAAAGCTTAGGAGATACAAGAACATCTTTAATTGAAGAATTAACATCCCCAATAGCATGAACAGGTAACTGACTACCATTGGAAATCTGAATGTTTCCATCATATTTTTTAACATTGCTAAGAGTTTTGGAGGAACTTGTCATGTGATTGGATGTGCTAGAATCAACAAGCCAAGATAAAAATGGTACAGGATGCTTACCTTGAAGCCCCAAGGCTGAAAAGGCTGCAGTAATCATCTGTTGAACCATTTCAGGAGTAAGGACTGATTGCTCATCAGTTGAACCAACAACCTGATTTGCAACAACAACCCGATTACCTTGACGATTCTGAGGATGAGTAGGACATTCTTTGATAATATGCCCAGACTTCTTACAATAGTTGCAAGATTTTTTTGTACTGTTAATAGCAATATGTCCGTATTCCCTGAAGCTATAGCATTGAACTTGTCGAATGTCTTTACACTTGCCTTTTCCGTAAGCTGCATAAGCAATTGCATTATCATGCATTTTGTTTTGCTGGAAAATTGTTTGGGTTGCACGATACTGTTCTTTACGGAGTAATTCTCCAAAGCACACATCTGAAGAAGGAGAAGGATCACGATTCATTGAATTAGAGCGGGCTGCCTCATATTCAGAACGTAGTTTCATCAAAAACTGATCTCTCTTGCTCTGTTCATGTACCTTTTGAACCACAGAAAGAGAGGCAGCTGGTGCTTTGGCATAAATTATGTCAATATATTCAGCCCATAAGTTCTGAAATCTAGAAAAGTAATCTTGAATGGAGAGATCACCCTGAGAGTAACTAGCAAGTTTGTACTAACTGAAATCGTTTGGCTGTATTGTCTTGATTATAAATCTTCTTTAAATGCTCCCACAAGCCTTTAGCTGTCTTATATTGCCACAGATTGGGAACAAACAACTGATCAACTGATCCTAAAATCCATGTCATGACTCTAGCATCCTTGACTTGCCACTGAGCCAATTTAGGAAGCTCAGTAGGTGCTGGATCACTACCATTGATGTGACCTCATAGTTCTTTTCCCACTACAAATAAACGGAACTGAAATTCCCTGGTAGAATAATTTTTAGCCGTGAAACACACACCAAAATTATCCAAGTTGCAAGTTGCGATGATACCCGTAACTCACAAAAAAATGTAACCCACCAAATGCAACAAGAAGCGCTGAGAATCAACAAACCCAAGAGTTCAAGAAGAGCTGAAATAACACCAAAAAGAATACCAGAAATATCTGAAAACCAAGATCTGGACTCAAAAGAAAACACTCTAAAATTCTGAATTATGGCTCTGATATCATATCAATTGGATTGAATTGCCCTCACTATGAGATTTCCTCTCATTATATAGAAAATATTAGAGATTTACAAGTCTGATTTTCTGCAATTACATCAATTAGATTTAGGCTGATTTCTAGTAATTACATCAACTAATTCTAGGCTGATTTCTAGCAATTAGATCTAAGGGTGAGCAAAAACCGGACCAAACTGAGCTGGTTCGGTTTGATCTTTCAATAAAATCAGTTTGTTCAGTTATAATTTTTAAAAAAATTTGGTTTTCGGTTTGGTTTTTTAGATAGAAAACTGAACAAACCGAATTAACTGAAGTAATTAATAAATCAAACTAATTTGAATTGAATCAAATTTAAAATACATGTAATTTAATTGAAACAAACTGAACCGAACCGAATTTTTATAAGATCGGTTTGGTTCGGTTTAAAGACACAAATTTTAGTTTAATCGGTTCGATTAATTTGGTTTTTTCAAAAATTTCAGTTGGGTTCGGTTATAAATATAAAAAATTCGGTTTATTAAAATTTGGTAAAAAACCGAACCGACCAAATCATCCGTTTGCTCACCCCTAATTAGATCTATCTAAATAAGGAAGGTACAGCTATACTAATAATTACAATATATTTACAGCTATTAATTAAGGCTGGATATATACTGTCAAACATTGGTTATGGAAGATGATATGGGACACTTTATGGAGCCGATTAACAATGACCATTATTTTGAGGAAGAGGAAGAAATTGACTTATTTGCTATAAAAGAAGAAATCCTTCTTGTTCAACAAGCTTGTACTGCTCCTAAGGTTGAACAACATGATTGAAGTGAGGAAAAAAAAAAAAAGTTAGATTTTTATTCTCCAGAAAGCAAATGTTTGCTTGTGGATATTGTGAAAGGTTTATTGTATGTCGGAGATGTTCAACATACAATTGATGTTGTCCCTAGTGCAACTTCACGTCTTTACCAGACCAAGCCAATTATTTGATGCTGCTACTCATGAAACTAGGATGGATCATTGTAAATCTAATAAATGGAGAGACAGAGCATATGGTAAAAAATCTTTATGTTGTGCCACCTTTACATTCCTTAAGTGACGATGGAGTGTTTGAGTGGCTTGTGATGTTATTTAGTCTTGGAGTTGAGGCAAATTAATTGAACTATTATGACTAATACATCCCATTTTACTCATTGGAGCTGAGTTCTGTCCACCCTGGTGAAACTGATGCAATATAAAAGGTTCGAATTTGCTGTAGTTATTGTTAACGTTACTGTAGCCAGTTACTATTCATGATATTGCTGCAATTTGCCAGTTTAGGCTATTTTATGTTTTAATTAGTTTTACTTTAGTTAGATTAAGTGAAAACCTATTTTTTTGTTAAATTTGATAGTTAAACTTCACTATATCAGGATTTTCTATCCCAATCGTTATTCTTATAGGAGCATCTGTTTTATCCTTATTCTAGAATGAATTTAGTCTATAAATAGGACTAATGTTAGAGAAAAATTTATTATTATCTTTTGTATTCAGCATTTATTTACGAGATTTTCCTTTAAGCGTATTATATGTTTTTTTGTTTTGACCACAATCAACTCTATTCTAAGCCCTAATTGCTGAGATTTAATTGCCCAATACCCTTCTGCTGTGTTAAACACATGCTTATTACAAAAAAAAAAAAAAAAACATTGAAAATTCACATAATGAAGAAACTTAAGTGTTTGCTTTAACTTCCATCATTTTTCATTACTTACATCTCTGATTTATCACAAGTATTTGCTGAAATATCCTCATTTTAATGTAGTTTCAAATAGCAATCATGTGGGACCACACAAAGCAAAAAAGCTTTGGTTTCATGTCATTGATTCTTTTTCGCCTAAATTGAGCATGTAGTGTGGTTGCATAGACTAGTATCTGTGTTATCCATATTCCTAATAAGCAAATATTGCTGCCATTTGTTAGCTGCAGCGAATAATACCCTGGGATTATCGCCTATCCTTTATTGACATTATTGAGTTGAATACCCTTGTTTGCTCCAGTTATATTTAAGGGTTAGCATGATTAGTTGGAGCTGTAAACATGTGACCAGGCTATATTAGTTAAATGAAGTCGCTTTGTAGGCCATGATGGAATAGCATTTGACCACACAGCACCTCTGGCTTTTCCATTGCCAGTGTTTGACTAAGATATATATGTAGGGATTCAATTTTGAGAATTTTGCAGAATTCTGAATCAAGTTGATAGTGCCTTGGAAGAGGATCCTTGAATGAATTCATGAATGCTGAAGGCGCTAAATGCCTACCTTTTTCATATTTATCTAATTTAAGACCAATTTTAGTGGAGCTTGTTTATCATCTAATTTAGAACTTGGTTGTCTTTTGTTAGATGATGTGAATTGGAAATTAAATGAATGTGTATTAGCAACTGTAGAATGATGTTGCTCTGAATATCATTTTGAATCTTGATTGATGTTTGAAATTTTCTTCATCATTTTATTGTGCTTTTAGCTTGTCAGAACTGAAAGTATATTAATTCTCTTCAAAATGCAGCTTTTGGAGAGGATCGGATCTGCAACTGAGAAACTAAAAACCAAGGGAATTGATTTCTCTTTGTGGTATAAGCCAGAAAATTACCAGACAGATTTTTGAAGTGCCTAGAGTTCTGTTGCTTGAATTTTTGCAGCAGCAAGTTCTCATTATTTTCTCTGGTAATCTCTTGATTATGTTCTTCTTTATTTGTTTACCTTTGTTAAACATTTTGTTTGGTTCCTTGTCAATAGGAGCAATTCAATGTATGCCATCACCATCATTATATTATTAAGAGATATTTCATTGCAATCTGTGTATATCTGGCTATGGGGAATCCTCAATATCTTTATTCATTCAAAGTTCAAAGCTGTCTCTAATTAAAATGTTTTTTTTTGGCCGCCATATGCTTTAAGCAAAATCTGACCAAATATTTGACGGTACAATGGTGATCTATTTGTATGTATGACAGTTTTGTTATAATTTGATCAAAATATGAATAGAGTTTTTCGTGTGTGCACACATGTGAATATTTAGATGAGAGAATCTAATATATATATGAAATTTATTATATATAATAAAGTTAAGACAATGATAAGCTCTCATTAACAAATTAATATATGACACTTTCTCATTTATATATTTATTTACATAACTTTAAAATATTCTTACACCTGTATATACAAAATTTTGTTGATATAATTTATTTAAATTTATATATATATATATATATATAAAATTTAATAAAAAGTATAAAGATGAAATTTATTAAAATAAAAAACTTAGTTAACAAATTTTTAATAATTATTGATTGAAAAATAATTATTAAAAAAACCTTCAAAAATAAAATACTATAAAATAGGAGAAAAATTCACAAAATCTAAATCCAAAATCGATTCGCTTAAGAATTAAGAAAAAGAAAATAAAATTATTAAAAGGTGATTAAAATTTTTATTTGAAGAATTTTTTTATTTGAAATATGAAATTATTATTAGTTAAGATAATAATATATTGAAATTAAAAAAAATTATGCATATGTATATATATATTGAAATTAAAAAATAATGAAATTTAGATTATTATTTCTTTAATTAATCCTATTAAAGTCTTTCATATCTATATATGTATCTTAAATATTTGTTTTATCAATTTGAAAATTCAACTTCCATCTCTCTCTCTCTCTCTCTCTCTCTCTCTCTCTATATATATATATATATATATATATATATATATATATATATATATATATAATTTTGATCTTAGAAATTATTTATGATGAGAGTGTTATTTTTCAAGTTTGTTCTAAAAATTATTTATGATAAATGTTTATCATTTGTCAAATTAATATTTTAAGAAATAAGTGATTAATAACTATATACTATTCTTATATTTTATTAGTCAATTGAAAAACTATAAAATAGTTAATTAAAAAGTAAAATATATATAAAAAATAAAACATATAATGAAAGGAAATAAAAACTAATTTTTATTTAAATTAATTGATAAAAGTATAAAATAATTTAAATAATTTTGATTTAACAATTATTTATATGATGTTCTTATATCTAAAATAAAAATAAGATAAAATTTTTTAATTATTTTATAAAAAAATTTTGCATTATAATTTACGTAACACACTGAAAAAGGAGAATAATTAGCCACATAGGTCTTCTGGCAAAGATGGAGTCTTCACATGCGTACGATTTAAAGCAAAAGTGAAGTCTTCATGACTTTTACCAGACATTGTCTTCTTTTTTTATTGAAAAACTTTTTTCTTTTATCTCTCTTTCTCTCTTCCTTTTGCTTTACAGGTGGAAAGATGTTGGAACAGTCATCCCTATTATCATTACCAAGGTTTATGATTGGTTCCTCTGAGTTTGACTCAAACATTTGTTGAAGCCACCTATGAATTGGAAGAATTGCTTTCTAAAAGCTGTCTCATGATAGAGAAATAATACTCTTGTAATTTTGTTGTAGCTAATAGGGTTTTGGCATGAGATTTTGGGTCAAAAAGGTTGAATCTTTGGCATGGGTCTTTGAAAAAGCGTTCGTATTTTTCTCTAACCATTCTAATTATCCTGTTTTGAAAAGAATCCCACCATTTTACTTTGAATTTTTTGACTACAACTACCATACTATCTCGTTGATTATAATCTAAATATCATGTGCAAACTCAAGGTAGGAAAAACTTTGAACATAAGAGTAATAATGAAGAGAACTTTTTTTCTATCTTTGAGGGTTTGTAGCATTTCTTAAAAAGTTCAAAGCAAGTATGGACTTCTAGAGTCAATAGCTAGGGAATTGCTCCATAATAATTCCACCATTGGATAAACCATATCGAATGCGAGTGATTTTAATTTTTGTATCAAAATATATTATACATGAGTGCCTATGCTTGAGATTTTGTAGGAGGAAGGTGTTAAACCATGCTTGTTAGTAATCCTAGTAGGAATAAGTTCAACAATGATTTAATTTGGTTTGGAAATCAACTAGAAAGGGTTTTAAGAATTGCCATGTAATAGGACTAAGTTTTATTCAAATCCCAGGGTTTGTAAAAAATTTCCTTTTGGAAAAATATTCTTAGCCGCCATGGAATGGTTTGAATTCATGAAATCTTCTTCCATAGTCAAAATGTTTTGGAAATGTTTTTTGTGCAAATATTCTGATTTTATAATCTTTGTTTGTGATAAAACAATTTGGGAAGAATTTGGAGAACAATCCTTTTGTAAGATTTTTAAGATAGAGATTTTCAAGTAGAAAGACCTACCTTAAGTTTTGTAGAAATGGTTTTTTATTTCGAGAGTTTTTGAGAAGAAATTCCTATCTCTAGTTTTGTAAGAATGAGTTTATAAATTTTACATTCTTGGGTTTGTAAGGCCTGAGAGAAGCTTTGTGAGGCTAGAAGTAATTTTGGAGAATGGGTTAGCGATTCTACCATTTTCGAACTTGTAATTATTTTTGTGAAGACTATACCCCACTTTGTTCTTCTTCCTGGACCATATATATCCGAGATTTTATGGGTTGGGCTGATGTAGGCTTTGTAGAGGTTTGTACTAAGGCTTTGGCTTTGGACTTGAATTTTCGAGTAGACATTATGGCCTGTTTTGGAGAAATTCCCAGGTTAGAAAATCTGGTATCAAATTTGTATCTCCTTTTATAAATTCAATATCAAAATAAAAAAAATAGAAATGATTACTTGCCATCTGACAAAAATATGTTTTGATGCAATATTTTGAACATTCTTTTGTAAAACTACTTTTGCAGATTTACGATTAATGCGAAGAAATTTTTGATTTAAGCGATCACTTTGTAATTTTGTAACACACAAAACAATTGAAAGAATTTCTTTTTTGATTGTAGAATAGTTTTTTTGACAATCATTCCAGCTCCCTGAGGTAAACTACACAATTTTTTCCACCCTATTCTGAATTTGTTTTAGAATTCCTCCATACCCTAAATCTAAGGCATTATAATTTTAAGGGATAAAGGATTTGCTAAGTGGAGGCATGAGATTTCTAAGAGTCTTTTCTTAATTTCCTTACTTTCTCAATGTGTTGTTCTATACAAGGAACATACTTCTTTTTTAACCTAGTACGTAATGGTCTTACCCACCAGTTTATATTTGGATAGAATTTCAAGACATAATTCAAACTTCTAAGAAACCTTTGTAATTGAGTTTTGTCTAGGATTTTATTACGGAATTTGTTGGCAAAACAAAGGGATCTCTCAATTGGTGTAATGCTTCCTTGTTATATGTAATGGCCATTGAATTTGACTTTAGTTTGGAAAAGGGAGATTTTGGATTTTGACACAACCAAGCCACTTTTTTTGTAAGGTAAAGGGAGGTTTTGATATGTTTGAAGTGTTGCTTTGTAGAGTTTTAGAAATAAGCACATCATCAATGTAAACAATGCAAAATTGGGAGATGAAATTATAAATATCATTCATGATCCTCTGAAATTTTGAAGGTGCATTTTTTAGTCTGAATGGCATGACATTCCACTTATATTGACCAAAAGGAACAATGAAGACAATTTTGTATCTGTCTTTTGGGTGTATTTGTATTTGTCAGAATCTTGATTTCATATCAAATTTTGAAAATATGAAAGCATAATGGAGTTTTTGGAGCAATTTTTTTTTTTTTGCTTGGGATAGGATGCTTGATCCATTTTAAGGCTTTGTTTAAAGGTATATAGTTAATCATAAGCCTTGATGTGCCCCCTCTCAATTTCAGATTGCTTGTTAACATAAAAGACTGCACAAGACCAGAGTGATTTGGATTTTGAAATGAGACCGTTTAATTTTAATTCTTGTATCTCAATTTTGTAAAACTGTTCTCATTTTGCATTCATTTGGATGAGTCTTGCTTTAGTTGGGATTTACCTGCCATCAAATCCATCTTCATAAGGGAGGTCAACAAGATGTTTTACATCCTAGAAAGCATTTGGAAAGTCAGCATAAATTTCATCTTCAATTTGCTTTTATAGTGATGAAATCTTTTCTTGCATCTGACAATTTTGTAATTGTCTTTTTATGTTTTGTAAAGACTTCTTATTTCAAATGTAGAAGTTGGGTATGTTTTCCTCTTATAAGAGCATTTATTTGAAAATTATAGACAGAGTAAACTCCTATAAGATTGAGATTCCTTATTTTCGTCTTTTTCAATAAAAAGGAAAATAAATTTTATAGTTTTTATTTTGAAAGAGATGTAACTGTGGCCAACTTTATAAGGAGTTATGACACAAATGAAAGGTGCTCTAAGGATAATGGAATGATGCTTATCTGCCACAAGAATAAAAGGGCTTTTTAGAGCGATATCTTTGTTAATGATGGAAGCATCAACTTTGCCTGTAATTCTCATTTGAGAATCATTGGCTGCTGATAGTTTTTCTTTTGTATGTTTATGGAATTTGTCTGGTATAATGCCTGCCTTGATACAACTCAAATATGCTCCTGTATCGAATAAGGCTATGACATCAAATTTGAAATCATATAAGAAGGCTATTGTAATATGAATGAGATATTTTTTAGAAGCGATTTCTCTTAGAACACAAAGAAAATCTTTTGGGGCCTTCTTAAGGTTGAGATATTTTTTGGAAGTGATTTCTGTAAGAACACAGAGAAAATCTTTTGGGGCTTTCTCAAGGTTTTCTATATGTGATTCTTCTTGGCTTTCTTCAAATTCAGAGTTAGATTCTTTTTGTAAAAGGCCTTGTATGAGCTCTATTTCTATTTTTTGCTTTTTTTTTTTTACCTCTTTGAGTTCAATTATGATATTATTGATTTCAATTTGTAAGCTTTGAATGTTTATAAGGTTTTTTTTGGACTTTTCTTCCCTTGTTAATGATAGTCGTGAGGTTATAGATATTGGTGCTTGTATAGGGTAATAAAGAAGGTTGAGGTTCAAATTTTTCTTTTAATGTTCTTAGAAGCTTATCAAGGCATTCTTTTTGTAATTAAGAATCATTTATATGCTTGAGAACTTCAAGATGGAGTTCTTGATATTTGGTTAACACATTAATGGTTTTTGTTTTAGGTTCAATTTCAGACGTGAAGTGTGTATCTGATGAAGTGGCTAGCTCATCAATTTGTAAAGATTCTTCAGATGACTCAGAATTTTATGAATTTGAAGTATCCATAAGGAGGGTTGCAATTTTGTTGATAGATTCTTCCTCCAATTGTAGTTTTTGTAATTTTTTACTTAATCTAAAATATTTGAAAGTATGGCCCTTTTTTCCATAATTTTAACAAGTTATGTCTTTTAAAGAGTTACGAGGATTTTCATTTGAAGATTTTTTGTAAGGTTTCTTAGTTTTCTTATGAGATGGTTTTTTGTAATAAGATTCCTCCATAGTTTTTGAATTTCTTTTTTATTTGGATTTTGTTTTCTTGAAATAATTATCATTATAAGGTTTCTCATTACAACAACCTTGACATTTGGCGGTAGAAGGGTTTGTAAGACTAAACTCAAATTGTTTGCAAACATTTCTTAGTTCTTATTTTGTTTTCTTCATTTCCCATTTTGGTATTTTTGTAGTTTCAAATCTTAACAAATTTTAAGACCTTTATTCTATGTTAGACTTATTAATTATCCATAAGTCAACTGATCATAAGGTATTTGGTTGCCAAAGGAAGTCCTAATATCATTCCTAACTCTCTCCCAATAAGGTGGGTAATCCAATAAGAGATTTTTCTTTCTTGAAAGGTTGATTGGAATCTTCCTTGAACATGACTCTAGTGAGGAAGGTAGTTTTGTAATTTTGGAAATTATTGAGTCTTTTGCATTTGAGATTGTTAAGTAGCTCAATATTTTTATTTTTGAGATATGAGGGATCTTCTATGAAATATAGGGATACTATAAGGATCAAAGTTGAAATAACACTTGGATGATGTTTCCATTTTGGTCAATTATAGGAGTTCCATCTTCATCTTCATGTGTTTGTATGAAACTTAATATTTCCAAATACTGAGCTGGGGTAAGGTGATAATCCCACCGACCTTTTAACTGGCCTAAGAAATTTGCTATGATGAGCTTTGATAAGGAGTTCTAGTTTGAGTTTTATGGGCATTTGCTGCCATTGTCATTTGTTGTAAAAGGCTAAGGATGTTGTATTCAGACATGTCATCTACGTTCCATTCATATATGAATGAGGCATTGTAATTGGAGTGATTTAGGATATTAGATTCCTTTTCTGTATCCAAATATAGTGCAGTGGGTTTTAGATAGCTAATTTGCCCGTGAAGCTTGTTCATTTAAGGAATTTCCTCATTGAAAGCTTCTTCATCAGAGCTATGTATGAGGCTTTGATTGATGGTGCTAATAGTTTTTTATTATGGCGTTTCTCAAGCCACCATTTTTTATTACTCTAAAACTTTAATCTGACTTATTTGGTCTTTAATGGCCTTCATGAACTCATTTCTATTTTCTTGTATTTGTTGTTGGCTGAGTTTGGATATCTAAAAAGGTTGGAAAACAAGTGCTTTGAGTTTTCGGTTTGAGGGTTTTTACTCGTTAGGTTTATGAATGTGGCTTTCTACTATAGTCAGTTGCTTTCCTATAGTTTGGAGACTGACATTAGTGAAGTTATTTTGTAAGACTATGTTTTTGATGTTTGTAGCCTCATCTTGGACTATTTTGTAAGACGAGGCTTTAATTTGTAAGTCACCATGGGAATAGGTGATTTGTATGGTTGAAGGATGCTCAAATTGGACTGTTTTCCTTTTTACCTGCCATTTAAATAATTTATTTTTGGAGTTAATGGGATTAATGGTTTTGGAGTAAGGGGTACTTAATTCGGTTTTGAGAAGCATATATTTCAGACCAATCAAAGAACAAGGCATATGCTCGATTTTGTAGAACAAATTCAAAATATTTCATTTGAATCTTCCTTCTCTTTTATAAGAAATGGTTGAAAAACCACTTTTTCTTTTTTGCATTGTGGGGATCATAAAAATCTTCATACAAATATTTCTTATTCAATTTAAGCTCTTTTTCTAAGACACAAACTTGATTATTTATGTTTTAGATTATGGCTGAAGGAGTAGGAGAAGCAGGTGTGAGCACTGGTTCTTCTTGTTCTTCATTTTGGTTTGTGTAGACATGGTATGAAACATTTGTATGGTAATCTACTATTTGAAGTGTGGAATCAGATAGATCTGATGTAGAATACCTATGTGGTATATTTGTATAAGGAGCATAGAAAATGGAAGAGAGTTTTAGAACTCTTCCTATATCTATAGTGCTCAAGGTAGAGCTCTTATCACTATATCTTGTACTGGTTGATGGTCTATCAAACATCAGTTTTACTTTTCCATCTTGATATTAGGTGAGAGTTGTTAACCTGATGTTTGGCTCTAGTTGTTTGGAATCTTAAAGGGGTATGACTTCTTCTAAAATTCATTCTTCAAGTAAGATTATGTCTTTCCACTAAAAGGATTTTGGGATGATAGAATTTGATCTCCTAAGATTTGTGTTGGACTAGGACAGTTAATCCTAAGTCTTGAACTTCTGTTGATGATTGATCAATTCTAATGGTTCAATTAAATGTTGTTTTGCAGTTTTAGTTAGTCTACATATTGGAAGTTGGATGAAGTCCATAATCTCTAAAGAAAGCAAAGTGTCTCCTAATTCTCGACTGCAACTTCAAATATCGTGACCACGACTTAGATTAAGGCAGAATGAAAATTGGACAGGCGAATTCGCAGGCCACTTATCTACTACGATCCATCTAAAGATGGAAATGCCAAAGTTATAGATGAATTCGCAGTGTGTGTCACCCTCAGTTGCGACCGTGAATTTCAAAGTAACTCAAGAGGGAATCAAGTCCACAACCACAGGATGACAAGTGTCCCAGATGACCATTTGAAGACAAAAATCATGATGGCAACTTGTGGGTAGGGACCGCAAATCATGAAGAAGAAGATGAACATTTTGACAGACAAATTTTCGTCCTAAGTCGCGCCATGTACAAGAAAAATCACGATAGCTACATTTGTGAGCAAGTGAAAGGTAACAACTATATTTTCCTAGAGAATCGATGAGAAGTTGATATGTGGACTAGCCGTTTGACACAAACGGGGATTTTTGCTGCTTTTTTGGGCTTTCATATGGAAATTGAAAAATTGCGACCGCGAAAGAGTAGTAGCGACCGCGAATGAAGCCTGACAAGCATTTAATGCAAAATCTATCTAGCATACTTTGGAGATTTGCTACTAGTTTTATTGCAACATCTCTTTGGTGGATAGAGGCTATAAATACCTCACTAAATAGATGTAAATAAAAGAGAATTCATTAATATGTAACCAAACTCTTGTAATTTTGCTACTCAATCTTTTCTATTCTTTAAGTGATTGTTTGGTGTGAGCATAAACACCATTTGCAAAGGTTGTAATGTGAGCCTGTAAAAACACTAAAGAAAGGTTATTGTGAGAGCCTTAAAAACACATAGTGTAAAGGTTGTTGTGTGAGCCTAAAAAATACAAGTGTAAAGGTTGTTGTGTGAGCCTTAAAAACACAAGTGTAAAAGTTAGGTGTGAGCTTAGAAACACCATTTAAAGTTAGTGGAACACCCAATTGCAGAGAATTGGGGAGTGGACGTAGGGTCGATTATACCCGAACCACTATAAATCGTATGCCTCTTTCTCTACTGTTTTCTATCTCCTTACTCTAAATTTTTTTATACACCAATTCAACCTCTTATTCTTGGTACCTAGGGCCAACAAGTGGTATCAAAACCAAACCTCACATTCTAGCCTTAATTGGGTGCGAAAAGATCAATGGCACAAGAGGGAATGCACTCATACCTTAAGCCTCACTTTGATGGATCCAACTATACTCATTGGAAGTATAAAATGGAAATCTATGTTGACACAGATGTGGTAGACCTTTGGGATGTGGTTGTCAAAGAATTGAAGCCACCCACTAAGGTAGTAGATGGAATTGAAGAACTTATCCCAAGGGAAGAATGGGTTGAAGCTCACCGGAGATCAAATGTAAAAAATAAGAGGGCAATGACTATTATTCTAAGCTCTCTCTTTAGAGAAGAGATTGAAAGAGTGCAACATTGTCAAACAACATATGCCATTTGGAAGACACTTGAGAACTACCATGAAGGCACAACACTAGTTAAGTCAAGCCGATTGGAGATGTACGTGACCGAATGGGAGCTATTCATGATGAAGGATACTAAAAGCATCATCGAAATGACAAATAGACTCCTATCTATCATCACTAATATGAAGAAATTTGGAAGGACTCTCACAAATTATAAGGTAAACACAAAAATCCTCAAAACTCTTCCTTTAGATAAATTTGGTGCTAGAGTGTGCAACATCTAAGAGTCCAATTCGAAGATTGGGAAGGTTCCAACAGACATATTAATAGGTAAACTCTTAACTCATGAGCAAAAAGATGAGCAAATGAAGAAACTAAGAGGCTAAGGAGATAAACCAGAAAAAGAAAAAAAAACCCTGGCTCTTAAATCCTCAATAAAGGAAAAGGAGGTAGAAATCACCTCAAGTGATGAAGAAAGTGACTAGGAAGAAGAGGAGCTAGCAATGCTCTCAAGAAAGACAAAGGAGTTGATGAAAAGAAGAAAAGAAAGAAAAAGTTTCAAGAAGACAACTCCTAGTCCAAGAGAAAAATCCAACGATGTCACTTGCTATGAATGTGGCAAGCAAGGCCACATCAAGTATGAGTGTCCTAAATTGAAAGAAGAAGAGATGGGATAAGGAGAAGAAGAAGAGCTTTTCAACCAATTGGGATGACAACTCAAATGAAGAAGAGGAAGAAAGAGAAGTTCCCAATATTTTTTTCATGGTACAAAAAGATTCTACTAATAAGGTAAGTACTTCTCTTCCCATTCTAATTCTGATTTTGAATTAAATGAGATAGATGAAGAGCTTCTAGAGGCTCTAACTATGAGATGTGACAAATACAAGTCATAAATGAAATCTTACAAAAGAAAATGTCAAAAATTAGAGGATGATTATAAATCCCTCAATGACATTGTAAGAGAATTAAGTGCATTTAATGATGAGCCCAAAAAATCTGTGGATAGTCTTTCTACATCATTTTCTTCAATGGCTTCACTAAGAAAGGAGAATGACACTCTAAAGGGAGAAGTCATTGAGCTTAAAAGCTCAATCTCTAAATTTTATAAAGGAAGGAAAACCTTGGACACATTGATTGTGTCATAAAGGCCATCACTAATTAGACATGGTCTAGGCTTCAATGAAGCCTCCTCATCATCTTAAACCACATTTGTTAAAGCTTTAGAACCTCTAACCTCAAGGGTTGAGGCAATTGGGAAGAAAAGTGTTCCTATCACTAAGCCTCCTAAGCCTAAGGGCAAAGGGAAGGCTCCTTCAAGCTCTAGAGTCAAGACTCAAAGAGCTAACCATGCCTACATGTACAACAATCAACATGGTCACTCTCATAAGAAAATCTCTGCTCCTACTCATCATACATGTACATGCATGTATTCATATGGTCAAGGAATGAGAAGGCCTCCTGCTCATACTAAACATGTGCATAGGAGAAAGACTCCCAAGTCTAAACTCCAATGCCATTATTGCATGAGATTTGGATACATTAATATTCATTGCTATATTAGGAAGGCTCACCTCAAACTAGAGGACCCTTCAAATCCTAATCCCCTAGGAGCCAAGTATGCTTAGATACCTAACAAAAGGTAACTTACTTTTTGTTGTGTAGGGGAGTATAGCAGCCACCAAATCAAGCAATTGACATATGGGTAGTGGATGTTCCAAGCATATGACTGGAAATAGAAAGCTATTCACGACATTGAAGGACAAAGAAGGTGGAGATGTCACATTTGGTAACAATGCCAAGGGTAAGGTAATTGGCATTGGAACCATTGGTAAGAATGGTTGCTCTTTAATTGATAATGTTCATTTGGTTAGTGGCTTACAACATAATTTGTTAAGTGTAACTCAACTATATGACAAAGGTAACAAAGTCACTGTTGATCCTAGGGAATGCCAAGTCACCACTTTAGTGGATGATGAGGTTATTTTCAAGGGTGAAAGGAAAGGCAATACCTACTCAATTGACTTGGACAATTTGGTTAACCAATCTTTTAAGTATCTTATGTCTTTAAGCAATGAAGCTTGATTGTGGCATAAAATGCTTGGACATGCAAGCATGGATCTTCTTCAAAGCCTATCTAAAGTTAGTGGAAGGACTTCCTAAGATAAATTTCTCCAAAGACAAGATCTGTGGTCCTTGCCAAATAGGGAAGCAACACCATACCTCTCACAAAGCCAAAAATGTTGTAAGTTCAACTAGAACCCTTCAACTTATTCATATGGACTTGATAGAACCTACTAGAAGTGCTAGCTTAGGCTAGTCCTAATAGATGACTACTCTAGGTTTACTTAGGTATCTTTTCTAACTCATAAAAATGATTCCTTTGATGCTTTCAAAAGCTTTACAAAAAGGTTCAAAATGAAAAAGGTTACTTCATATCTTCTATTAGAAGTGACCATGGAAAGGAATTTCAAAATGAGTCATTTGAAAATTATTGTTTGGAGAATGAAGTTTTCATAATTTTTCAACTCCTAGAACACCACAACAAAATGGTGTTATAGAGAGGAAAAATAGAACATTGGTGGAAATGGCTAGGACAATGCTCAATGAGTATTCTTTACCAAATTACTTTTGGGACGAAGCCATTAACGCTGCATGTTATATTGCAAATAGAGTTTTTAAAAGACCCATTCTCAATAAAACATCTTATGAGCTATGGAATGGTAGAAAACCCAAGATATCATACCTTAAAGTATTTGGATGTAAGTGCTATATTTTGAACACCAAGGATAATCTTGGGAAATTTGATTCAAAAACCAACAAAGGTATCTTCTTGGGATATTCCACAAGTAAAGCATATAAAGTCTTTAACAAAAGTTCAATAGTAGTTGAAGAGTCTATGAATGTTATTTTTGATGAATTTAGTAAACTTGATATTAGGAAATGTGTTTTTGTTGATGATTTTGTAGGTGACTTTGAGAAGTTGGAATTGAAAAATTCTACAAGAAAAGAAGATAAGGAAGAAGGTGATTCATCAAGAGTAGATGAAAACCAACATCATCAATAACAAGTAGAGCCAAGCCAAGATCTACCCAAGGATTGGAGATTTTCCAAGTATCACCCAAGGACTTGATCATTGGTGATCTTCCAACGGTGTAAGTACTAGAACTCAACTCAATCTTTTAGATAATAATCTTGCATTTGTTTCTCAACTTGAGCCAAAATCAATTGATGAGGCTCTTGATGATGAGAGATGGGTACTTGCTATGCAAAAGGAACTTAACCAATTTGAGAGAAATAAAGTATGGGAACTTGTCCCTAGGCCTAAAGAATACCCAATTATAGGTTGTAAGTGGGTGTTTAGGAACAAGTTAGATGAGTAAGGTTTCATCACTAGAAACATAGCTAGATTCGTTGCTAAGGGATACAACTAAGAGGAAGACATAGATTATGATGAAACTTTTGCCCTCGTAGCAAGATTAGAGGCCATTAGGATTCTTTTAGCCTTTGCATATCACATGAATTTTAAGCTTTTTCAAATGGATGTGAAAAGTGCATTTTTGAATCGAATCATTAAGGAGGAAGTCAATGTTGAACAACCTCTTGGTTTTGAGTCACATTATTTTCTAAATTATGTTTTTAAATTAAACAAAACCTTATATGGTTTGAAAGAAGCTTCAAGAGCTTGGTATGAAAGGTTTAGTTCATTTCTCTTGAAAAATGATTTTGAAAAAGGAAAGGTGGATACCACACTATTTGTTAAAAAACACAAGCATGACACATTAATTGTTCAAATCTATGTTGATGATATCATTTTTGGTGCTACTAATGAATCTCTTTGTAAGTATTTTGCTAAGTGTATGACTAGGGAATTTGAAATGAGCATGATGAGAGAGCTCAAGTTCTTTCTCGGTCTACAAATCAAGCAATCTAAGGAAGGGATCTTCATCAACCAAGCTAAATACACAAAGGAGATACTCAAGAAATTTGGCATGGATGGTTGCAAGGTAACTAAAACCCCAATGAGTTGTACCATCAAGCTAGATAAGAATGAATCAGGCAAAATGGTAGATGAAAAGAGATATCGAGGTATGATAAGATCTCTGCTTTATCTTACTGCTTCTAGGCCAGATATCATGTTTAGTGTTTGTATGTGTGCTAGGTTTCAATCCTCTCCTAAAAAGTCTCATTTGAATGCTGTTAAGAGGATTTTTAAATATTTGCATGACACAATCCACTTAGGGTTATGGTATCCTAGGGATTCTTCCTTTAGTCTCGTAGGATATTCATATACGGATTATGCGGGTAGCTTATTAGATAGAAAAAACACTTTCGGGACTTGCCAATTTATAGGAAAATGTCTAATTTCTTGGTTTAGTAAAAAGTAAGTGTCGGTTGCCTTATCCATTGCAGAAGCCGAGTATGTTGCTGCGGGTTGTTGTTGCTCCCAAGTCCTCTGGGTGAAACAATAATTGAAGGATTTTGGCAAAGTGATTGATCACATTCCTATTAAATGTGATAACACAAGTGCTATTAATCTCTCTAAGAATCCCATCCAACACTCTAGGAGCAAACACATAGATATTAGACGTCATTTTCTTAGAGATCATGTGCAAAAAGGTGATGTCGTGTTAGAATTTATTGACACAAATCATCAACTTGCAGATATTTTCACTAAACCTCTAAATGAAGAAAGAATGAACTTCATTAAGAGAGAGTTGGGAATGCTTGATGGAAGCTCCCTAAAGTGAAAGTTTTGATGTTGTGTATGAATGCTATGTGTATTGGTTGTCTATTGTATGTCTGATATTTTCTAAGTGGATTTTTCCTTGTGGATTATAATTTTGATTCTTTTAAAACTTGATTTTTCATTTTTATCCTTCTTAACTCATAATTTGCGGTCGCTATCGTTCCTTCACAGTCGCGAATTACAAGTCAAAATCACTCGGCTACCAAACATCAATTCACAGTCGCAAAATTTCCTCTCCAGCACGAATTTTGGTCAAATTTTCAAATTTTGTCCGTTACTCACATTTTCCAAAATTCGCGATTGTGACTCATGATTTTGTGGACACGAATTAGGGTAACCGCCTGAAAATTAAGTGATTTGATGGCTAATCATTTCTAACTTTTCATTAAACCATTTCTAGCCATTTATATACCTTTTCATGGCTATATAAAGCCTCCAAACAGTGATTTTCATCACTTCATCATACTCTCAAACTCTCTTACCTTCAAAGCATCAAATTCTTTCAAATTCTCTTCATCTCTTGCAATGGCCCCAAAGAAGATCTCTAGAGCAGAAAAAGAAAAGGAAGTGGCTCAACCCTCTGCACCCCCTGCACTCCAACTCATGAAGGGAGTTACTATAGAGGAGAAGGAAAGATACAAAGCTAATTCCTCCAAGATTATCCTCCCTAACAAGATCCCCTCCACTTTTCTATTAGAAACCTTGGGCATCAACATGAAATCTGTGCTTTTCTCTCAAATCTTGGCTGTAACGAGTTCATCTTCCGAGATGAACTCGGATATGAAGAAGTTGTACGAGAATTTATATGCACCCTCTAACTTAGTCGCAAAGTTGAATCTCCCGCGGGTCAATACGGGTTAATATTTTGAGCATTTGGCGATCCTTTGTACATAACCTTTGAACAACTTTCTTCTCTTTTCAATTTACAAGTCGAAGAAAACATCCCTTTCATAATCTCCATACTTGATGTTATCTATTTCAAGTTTTGGTCGAAAATCTCCATAGAAACCAAACACAATCCTCGCTCCTCTTTGGCTAAACACATTAAATCCATACCCCTTTGGATACTCCATTGTATCATCACCTTTTCCATCAATGCAAGAGGTGATGGTAATGAGAAAGTGTCCCAAAAAGACTTGACATTCCTTTTCTGCCTTGTCAAAAATAAACCCATACAGATTGACCGATACCTTATGGATCAATTGATCCACCTGAGTGCAAACCCTAAGAGTCAATTCCTTCTGCCTTAACACATCATTGCCATATATAGTTTCGTTGGAGCCCTCGATGAGGAAAAATAAAAATTCCTCCCCAAGAAGCTTCCTCCTTCCTAAAATTTTCTTGACCTCACTGACCCCGTAAATGCCAAAGCCATACACCCGAAAACTTATGCCTACACTCTGGGTGCACTTAGGGCTAAGAAAATGGAAACTTCATAAGCATCTAAGAGGAAGAGGCTCTACATTGAAGAAGGAACAATTCCAGTCTCTTCTCCTAAACTTAAACCTAAGTCCAAGTTGTCTCTTGCTACCATCAATCGGAAATTGGACAAGATGTTGAGAATGATGAAAAGGGGATTCTTATTTCTTTCACATTTTCATAGTGACATGGTGGACCTTCAAGAGAAGTTAGGAATTCCTCCTTGTTATCTTTCGGACTACACCGAATTTGAAGATACACAAGATGAAGATGGTAATGAAGAAGTTGAGGATAGGGATAAAGCAGAAGGAGCCACACATGAGTAAGAGGAAGAAACTTCTTGAGATGATGATGATTCTCCAACCTTCTGGATTAGGGATCCTTTGTATTTTCTTGTTTTTGTTTATGTTTATTTTTAAAAATATTGTGATCCCATAGTTATAAATAAATAAATTTATGTTTCTTTACAATTTCTTGTCTTATATGATTGTTGCATTTTATCTTGATAATTTGCATTCTTGTTTTGCTTCCTATGTACACTTATGCTTGTTTTCATTTCCCTTTTATCTTTACACCCACTTTTTGATCTTGTCAAAGGGGGAGAGATAGAAAGTAGAAATAATCTAAGTCTAAGAGAAAGAGAAAATAATTTGCAAAAAATAACATAAGTTGAAGTGGACCATCAAACTATCATACTTAGGAAATTTTACCTTAAGTTTCACCTTACGTATTCATTGAATCATACTTCACTCTAACTTCATATTTCTACATTATTTTCCCTTTAGATCAATCTAAGTTGTAAAAATAAAAAAAGAAGAGATTGTTGGACTAGGATAGTTAATCTTAAATCTTGAACCTCTTTTGATCTTGACAAAGGAGATTGATCAATTCTAATGTTTCAATTAAGTGTTGTTTTGTAGTTTTAGTTAGTCTCTATATTAGAAGTTAGATGAAGTCCATAATCTCTAAAGAAAGCAAATTGTCTTTTAATTCACGACTGCAACTTCAAATATCGCGATCGTGACTTAGATTAAGGCAGGTTGAAATTTGGACAAACGAATTTGCTGGTCACTTCTCTGCCGCGACCCATCTAAAGATGGAAGTGCCAAAGTAACAGACAAATTCGTGGTGTGTGTCACGCCTCAATTGCGACCACAAGTTTCAAAGTAACTCAAAAGGGAATCAAGTCCACAACCACAGGATGACAAGTGTCCCAGGTGACCGTTGGAAGACAAAAATCGTGATGGTAACTTGTGGGTAGTGACCGCAAATCATGAAGAAGAAGATGAACATTTTGATAGATAAATCAGCGTCCCAAGTCACGCCCTGTACAAGAAAACTTGCGACCACTACATTTGTAAGTAGGTGAAAGGCAACAACTATATTTTCCTAGAGAACCAATGAGAAAATGACACGTGGACTAGCTGTTAGACATGAATGGTGATTTCCTCTACTTTTTTTAGGCTTCCGTATGGAAACTGAAAAATTGCAACAGCGAAAGAGTAGTAGCGGCCGTGAATGAAACCTGACAAGCATTTAATGCAAAATCTGTCTAGTATACTTTGTAGATTTGCTACCAGTTTTATTGCAACATCTCTTCGGTGGGTAGAGACTATAAATACCTCACCAAACATATGTAAATAAAAGAGATTTCATTAATTTGTAACTAAACTCTTGCAATTTTGCTACTCAATCTTTTATATTCTTTCAGTGATTGTTTGTTGTGAGCATAAACACCATTTGTAAAGGTTGTAGTGTGAGCTTATAAAAACACTAAAGAGAGGTTTATTGTGTAAGCTTTAAAAACACATAGTGTAAAGGTTATTGTGTGAGTCTCAAAAACACGAGTGTAAAGGTTGTTGTGTGAGCCTTGAAAACACAAGTGTAAAAGTTAGATGTGAGCTTAGAAACACCATTTGAAGTTAGTGGAACACTTAATTGTAGAGAATTGGGGAGTGGACATAGGATCGATTATACCCGAACCACTATAAATCGTGTGCCTCTTTCTCTACTCTTCTCTATCTCCTTACTCTAATTTTTTTTATACACCAATTTAACCTCCCATTCTTAGTGCCTAGGACCAATAATTTGTTTGTACTAGAAGCATTTCTCCCTTTTAAGAATGAAACCTATGTTTAGAAGCAAAGGCTCTTACCATGGCTTTGTAATGTATTTTATCAATGAGAGCTATTAGGATAAATCCCTCAAGCATTTTGTACTTATGTGTCTTTATTTGTAAGGCCATGGCTTTCAGGATATGCTTATCCTTGAGGGATATGGTGATGTTTGGGTAACAACTAAAATAACTAGTCCCTTGCAAAGGCTCGACTTAACGGTGCTTAAAAGAGAGTCTTAAGAGTTTGTGTGCCTAACATCTCTTAGGATAGCCAAAATGGAAGTGTCTAGACCTTCCCTGGTAAGGGTTTTGACACTGATCTGGACTAGGCCTATGTGGATGTATTTGTAATGTTTGTTTTGATAGTTTTATAAGGATATTTGGGAAAGAAGCCTTATTATCTCATAGGATTTGGATAGTTGGATATCTCTCTGTTTAGATTTAACTGTAAATTCAGATTTGAAGAAGTTCAATTTGAAGGTTTTGTAAATCTAGTCTCTTTGTACTCTGAAAATTTGCCAATCATCAATGTTTTTTACAGTCTTTAATGGTGATTTTTTTCACTGCTCATTATTCTTTTTTAAGAATTTGTAGAGGTACTAAAATGTGAAGAAGAAATGATTTTATATAGAAAGGTATCCATGAAAGAAAATGAAAATTTTTCTCAATTAGTCTAGAGTATAACAATGGTTTTACTGCCTTAGTAACAACAAGCTCCTACTACCTACACTACTCTAGACTCTGATCCAAAAAGATTTAACACTTCTTAGGATGGGTGCTGGTCACAGTATACTAGTTCCCAATCATCAATGGTTTTTACAGTCTTTAATGGTGATTTTTTTCACTGCTCATTATTCTTTTTTAAGAATTTTTAGAGGTACTGAATGTGAAGAAGAAATGATTTTATACAGAAAGGTATCCATGAAAGAAAATAAAAAACCTTCTCAATTAGTCTAGAGTATGAGAATGGTTTTACTGCCTTAGCAACAACAAGCTCCTACTACACGCACCGCTCTAGACTCTGATCCAAAAAGATTTAACACTTCCTAGGATGGGTGTCAGTCACAGTATACCAGTGAATATATATATATTCTCAAGATATTGATATTTTCTTTTTAAAAAAATGTTGATATTTGTGTCCGTCATTGAAATATTGATATTATTGTTTAATTAAATTCTTTAAAAAATTAAGTCACCTTATATATATATATATATATAAATTTTAATGTAGATTTATTTAATTATATTCTTTCATAAATTTGTTTGATAATAATGATAAGGTATAATGTTGTATTATTATATTTTTTATTATTAGATGTAAATTGAATTTTTTATTTATATTTTTTATTTTGTTGGATTAAATAAACATATTTTTAATGTATATATAAAATATAATTTAAAAAATTATGTCATCAAGTGAACACATCAATATTATAAATAGTTTTAGTTGATTTAGTATTCATTTGACATATAGAGTACTATTTGAGACAAATTAAAACCTCAATATTGAAGTGGAAAAAGTTAAAATTACATGATATTTTTTCACGCTTTTCTTTTTTTTGATATATGATGCGTTAGTTGAGATGTCATGATTGGTTTTACTAGCAGACGCATTATGACATATTATCATGTCTTATCAGTATTTTAGATGTCGTTAATACTTTATTACTTGTGCGATTAACAATATGTATTATAGGATATTATTTTGATTCAAATTAAAGTTCACGATTTCAAATAAAATCCATATTACATAGTGCTCTTTTTGTATTTTTTTCTCTTTGTTTTTAGTGATAATGAGTCTTATTGATGGTATATATTTAACAACCTATTTTATAAATTAAATGTTTTAATGCTTTTTTTCTTTTTCCCTTAGTTATATATTTTACTGGCTATGTTTGGATAGTTTTTTATTCATTTAAATGAGTTTTATTTGATTTTTATTTTTAAATTTTAATACATGAAGTTAATTAATATCTTTGTTGTCCATGTGAATTATTGAAGGTCAATTTAATAATTATAAGTCTACTGTTAGGTACTGTCAGTATCACAAGAGTTTGAGCACAGGCCAATTAATCTAAATTAATTGGGTTTTGATATACAAACAATAAAACAGTCAATCAAGCAGGCGAGTATGTAGATATAGAAATATTAACTCGAGTGATATTTAGGAAAAAACTGTCAACCAAGAAAATAAAAAAGAATCAAGAAGAAGAAGACAAAAGGTTTGAAAATTTTGTATTGTATTATTGAAAAATGTGGAGATCCTTCCACAATAGTTACAATTGCTAATATACAAGACTTGACTAAAAGTCCTATAGAAATAATAATTCCAATATGAACAAAACTCTAATATTGATAAAATATATTTACATCAACAAACTCCTAGCCTATCATCATGAAGTAGATCTAGTCGCTAGCCTATAAAATATAAGATTCATTTACATCAACAAATTCTAAAGCGCATGCAAAACAAAAGCCCATTTCCCCTAGAAAATAAGGATGGGTGTGAATAATGTCTTTACAATTATATGATTTTGAGAGCAAATCATAGAATTGTATCCATCAAAAGCCTCATTCACTCGAAAGGAATTATCAAATTGCATAGACTTCCATTGAAAGAGACTTGGCCAAAAGTAATATGAAAGCTTTGATATAAATCACCCAAGGTTAGATTGCCTAATCATAGAAAGTCGTATCTTTCAAACTTTGAACAATGAGCAAACAAAAACAACTAAAGATTCAAATCTCTCTCGTCTAAAGGAAATTCATCCAACTATTAGAACTCTTGGACTCCTTTTGGGAAAAAAAATTGACCAAGGACTGTAGGCCATGAACAAAAATTGCCTCAAGTCCTTAAGCACCTTACCAATTGACGATCGACCAACAACCATTACCTCATACTGCTAGAGAATACCTCACCTAAAAACAAATTAACTAACCATGAAAGGCTTACCAATCCCAATTTGGGCTACAGACCATCATTGATCACTAGTTTATCATTGTTGGGTGACAATTAGCTAATGATCATGAGCCCATCTTCATGAAAATCTACTCCCCAGCTAACTCGACCAACGATGGTAGATGCAAATTTCTCTTTGTTTTTTACTCCATACTCTGAAAAGAGAATATGTGTAAAATTTAGAATTTTCTAGAAGATGAGCAAACATAGAATTTGAAAGGACGTCTGACCATATCAACCATTTTGACACCAACAATCATAAATGCATTTAAATTTAGAATTTCACATTTTCTCCTTAAACTCTTCTTTCTCTTCTCCCTATAAATTCTTATATGGAGGAGTCATTTTCACACTTCTTCATTTAGCAAAGACCGTGGCTTCTCTCTATAAGAATCCTTCTCTTTCTAAAACTCCTAAATGCATCCAAAAGTAAGTCCTTTCTTCCTCAACTCTTTGCCTACCATTCTCACTTAATCCTAACTCCATGTTTACTCATAAATTATGAAATCTAAGAGCTCAACTGAAGAGGAAACACCAACTGAGCTGTACGAGGGTTTTAAGAAGAATCCCTTAAATAAGCCTATCAACCAACAAATATGAATACCTTATCCTTTTGCCCCCACTTTTGATTTATGACCCATACTTACATCGCCTGTTCAATTCCATGGCACTAATTTATTCTTTACCAATGAGGACACCTCTAGGTTTTCTAAAATAAGCAATAACAACATCTAAAATAAACCTTTACAATTACCACTTGGCTAATCCTTGAACCAAAATATATCCCCTAGCTCACTAGGATGTGTCATCCTCTCTCAAAGTTTTAAGTCGGATGTCTCATCCTCTCTCCAAGTTTTAAGTAGAAATAGGTATTCTTGATCTTCTTCAGTTTTCACTTAACCATTTTCTTATCCATAAATCTCTCCTCAATGCTTTCCTTTTTTTTGGTCTAGGTTGACCAATTGCTTTTTCTTTCACTTTGTCCCAATGTCCATTAGCTTCTATGACCTCGTTGTATTATTTAATATCCCATTAATTGGCGAGGAAGTTTTAGGCCCTTTAGAAGTTGATTAAGAGGGAATCGACATTGACTTTTCTAACTCCAACTTCATAGCCTTCATAAAAAATAATAGGACCAATTCCAACCCTTTTTTTCTGAGCCAACATATAGCCTTTCTCTTATACTTGTTTTATAAACACATTTTCTTCTCTTCCTCCAAAAGGGTCACCAAAGAATATCTTAATATGGCCTTAACTATTCCTTATGGTTAAAACTTTACTTTGGGTTCTGTTATCCTTGCCCACTTCTATTGGGTTTTCATGGGCTTAAACTTAGTAAAGCTCATGAAACCTTTAGCTCAATGGGGGATCCACTATGGATGGTCCAATTTTAGTTGTTAGCCTATTTCCTAGAGCTATCCATTAGGACTCCCCAACCAACTCCTTTCACCATCCCTAATCATGTTTAACGGATGAAGCAATTTTCCCTTATAGGTGATAGTTTCCCTTTCTTTTCACTTTATTTCATCTAGATTCTAGGAAATACCCTATTTTCCAGCTCTAGCCATCCTTGTTTGGCCTAGACTAGACAAGACACATCTTAGCCATATCTCAAAACGTAGAAGTCCAGTGAAAAAAACTGCTTTTAAAGCCAATTATTTAACATATAAATGAACATTTTTCATGTTTTAAACTTGCTCTAATTCAACTTCTAAGGTCCATAAAAGAAATAATCAATCTTAGACTTTGTAGTCATGCGCAACTTCAGGATCAATCCCGATTAGGGAGTCATATCTCTTAACACACAAAATATTAAGCAAAACTGTTTCATAGGCATTTAGGTAAGATATAAAGATACAACTTTTATGTTTTTCAATTCACCAAATTCCCCTTCTAGACCTATGAAATCCTTAAAGAACAAAACTAATAGACTAAGAAGGTTTTCGAAGGGAATCAATCGCAATCAAAGAGTAATATCTCTTCACATAAAACTTATTTAGCAAATATATTTTACAGGCATTTAAATGAGATATAAAATTTCAATTTTAATGTTTTGAACTTGACCTAATTCATCTTTTATTGTTATAAAATCATGGGTGTAGCAGTATGCCCTTAAAACATAATAAAAATGAATTAAACTCATATTCATTTCAAATCACTTTTCACACATGAATCCTAACTATAATTACTTCATAATCCTCTCAATTGTTCATGATTAATATGCCATGAAGGATAAATTTCATGGGAAAACAAATATAAAATCATGTACCTTTTGCCAAACTAGAAAACTTCATCTTTTTCTTCTTCTTCTTTATTTGCTCTCCATTTTTTAATGTATCTCCCCTTTTTCTCTTCTCTTATCAGCCCCTAATGGTAGAGAATTCTAATTTTTATGTTTATTCTAATAGGACAAAGATTGGTGGCCTGTTCCTATCAGTTGAAGGTTTAAATTCTCTTTTAGTCCATTTTTTCATTCCTTCTTCATTTATATACCTCCACTAATTTCAATCAAATCCTTACATATTTAATAAGTTCCAAGAAACCCCTATTTAAGTTATAATAATATGCATACTATATGTGATAATTTGCTATACAACTATGTAAACATTATATGTATATTGAAATGCCTCAAATGCAATAATGTAGTTGTTATTGTCATGCTTATGCCATGTGATGCATATATGAAAATATAACACAACAAAAATGCAAATGAATTCGGTTAAGCATGTTACAATTATCCTCCTTTCAGGAAAATTTTGTCCTTGAAATTTACTTACTATAATTCAAGAATAGATAGAGATATTATCGTCTCATACGTTCTTCTACTTCCCAAGTGGCTCCATCACACTTTAACCATTGGTATCATTTGATTCCTCAACTTTTTTATTTACCGATCAAGGACTTCAATTAGTTATTCATGATAAGTTATATCATCAGACAATTCAATCTCTAGCTCTAATAATATGTGGTTAAGATCAGAGCGATACCTTTAAAGCTTAAAAACATGAAAAACATAATGTATTTAAGATAATTATGTCGGTAATGTTAATTGATATACTAAAGGCCTACTTCTCATTATGATCTCATATGGCCTAATATACCTTGGACTCAACTTTCCCTATTTATTGAACCTAATAGTGCCTTTCCATAGTGAAACCTTCAAAAGTACTTTATCTCCAACCTGATATTTCATTTCTCATTTATGTCATCAACATACTCTAATTGCCTTTCTTGTAGATTTTTGCTACTATATCCTATAATATCTTAGGACCTTGTAATTGTCTCATCCCTTCAACATCTCAATAAATTAGACTTATGCATTTTTTTTCCATATAAACCTTTATATGGTGCCATATTGATACTAGAATGGTAGCTGTTATTATATGCAAATTCTAGTAAAGGCAAATAATCATTCCAGTTGCCTTTGAATTCTAACATACAATCTTGCATCATATCCTCTAATATCTGAATAGTCTTCTATGATTGAACATCAATTTGTGGGTGAAAAGCTATGTTAAAATTCAAATGAGTACCTAAGGCTATTTGTAAGTTGTTCTAAAAATGAAAAGTAAGTCGAGGATCTCTATCTGACACAATAGAGATAGGAATACCATGTAATCTCATAATCTCAGTAACATATATCTTAGCCAATCTATTAACTGAATATGTCTATCATATAGGTAAAAAAATTATGTCTATCATATAGGTAAAAAAAATGTGTTGATTTTGTGAGTCTATCCATAATAACCCAAAAAACATTAAGCTTTTTTTTATGTCTAAAATTCATTGAAATTTTCTCCTATTTCCATACAAGAACAGGTAAAGGACATAACTGCCTATTGGTGCCTATTGTTCAGCCTTGATCTATTGGTAGATTAAACATCTTGGTACAAATTCAATTATATCTTTCTTCATCATTGACCACCAAAAATATGATCACAGGTTTCTGTTTTATACTTTTGTGTACTTTCAAGGTAGGGTGTATAATATATAATGCAGTGTGTGCCTCTTGCATAATCTCTTATCTCAACCTATCAACATTAGGTACACAAACTCTCATCCTATCATCTCTAATTAAAAAATCAGTCTTCTTACCTTTTTGTATCTTTAATAACATTTTTTTGCAAATGTAGATCCTTTTTATGAGCTTCTCTAATTTTATCATCTTAGCCATTAAGCCTGTCACATTCTTAATCGCAAATTTTACATTTAAAGCATGAAGATTAACCAAGGATATCAAATTATAACCAACCATACTAGTCACAACATCTAAGGCTTTTTGGCTTAAAGCAATAACAACAACATTAGCCTTACCTAGATGATAATCAATAGTGTAATCATAGTCCTTCAATAATTTAATCCATTTTTGCTTTCTTAGATTCAATTCTCCCTGTGTTAGAATATATTTCAAGCTTTTATGATCTAACAGAATTTGAAATTTCTCTTCATATAAATAATGCCTCTAAATTGCAAGGCGTAGACAATGGTTGTCAACTCCAAGTAATATGTAGGATAATTCAACTCATGAGACCTTAGTTATCGATAAGTGTAAGCTATCACCTTTCCATGTTGCAACAAAACACAATAAGCTATCACCTTTCCATGTTGCAACAAAACACAACTTAACATCCATCTTAAAGCATCATTATACACTAAAAACCCATCATTTATTGAAGGTGATGTCAAAATTGGTATTATAGTTAATCTTTTCTTCAATTCCTCAAAACTCTACTGCCATTGGTCATCCCATTTAAATGCTACATTCTTCCTTAACAATTTTGATGATAGCCCAACAATAATAGAAAATCCTTCCATAAAATCGTCTATAACAACTGGCCAACCTAAGAAAACTATGTACCTCTGATACATATTTGAATGGATCCTACTCCAAAATGACTTTTACCCTTATTGGACCAGGCTAAATACCGTTTCTAGATATAACATGCCCTAAAAAGACCATTTGTTCCATCCAAAAGTAACATTTACTCAATTTTGTATTTAATTACTTTTGCTTTAAATTTTACAATATGATTCTCAAATGCTGCTCATGCTCCTTACGATTTCTTTCACAAACTAATTAAGATATTATTGGAAGGTACGATTCATTAATGGCATACATGTTATCGATGCATTAGGTAACCCAAAGGTCTTAACAAGGAACTCATAGTGACCATACCTAGTGCGAAAGGTAATTTTTGGAATGTTTGGCTTAATAACCCTTAATTACTAATACCTAGATCTCAAATCAATTTTTGAAAATACCATTGCACATCAAACTTAATCAATCAAATCATTAATTCTCGACAAGGGATATTTATTCTTTATCGTTACCTAATTTAATTACCTATAATCAATACAAAATCACATGTTTCCATCTTTTTCTTCACAAATAGCATTGGTGCCCTCCAAGGAGATGTACTAGGTTAAATGAAACCTGTTTTCAATAACTCTTCCAAATGCTTCTTTAATTCTCGTAATTCCACTATTGCCATTCAATATGGTGCAATAGAAATACGTGTCACTCCTAGTAAGATTTCAATATTAAAATCAATTTCTCTATGTAGTGGTAAACTAGGCAAGTCATCAAGAAAAGCTTTTAACAAGTCTCTTACTATAGGAATGCCTGCCAACCCTAAACTAGGAACACTGTGTCCACTAAACTACATAGAAATGCATCACAATTTTTTTTGATCAATTGAAATGCCTAAACAACTAAGATCAAACAAGTTGAAATAGCTTCACACTCACCAACAAATATAACTCTTAATTGTCATGTATAATAATCTAGGACTGCATGATGTTTTGCTAACTAGTCCATACCCAAAATAATATCAAATTCCTTAAAATTCATCAATATCAATTCCGTCGGCAATATGACACCACATATTAGCACTGGACAAGTTCTATACACTTTTTACAATTATCCTACCCCCAACATACATCAAAACACATAAATCATACCTTAAGGATTTAACTACACCATGCACTCATGATGCAAATTCTAAAGACATAAATGAATGCATGGATCTGTGGTCTATTAAAACATAAGTATCTAAATCATAAATAGAAATTGTATTAGAAACAACTTCGAGAGCTATTGGGGCCTTTTGACGAGTGATGACATAAACTCTAGCCTATGGTTTGAGTATGGGCTGCCTGTTTATTACTACGAACTAAAGCTCTTCTACCATGTCCTCCTTTGCCTCTATCTCACCCTTTGCCTCTGTTTATGTTATGAACATTCTCCCCAAATCTAGTATGCTCAACTATATGAGACTCTCCTCTAATTGCACTAGGCATTGGACAATCTTTACTTATATGGCTTAGTTGTTTATAAGTATAACAAGTAAGCCTTTTAGGTTCTTAACACTCTCTAAAATGAGTTCTTCCTTAATTAGTACAAATTGGGACTACACCTCTACCCACTATGTCGACTGGCTGTCTCCTACCCTTTGAGCCTTGAAAGCTACCACAACTACCTTTACCAGATGTTAGTGATACTATCTACTAGATTGACTCTATCCTTTGTCTCTTTGATTACCAACTCTTTGAAATCCTAATGCCCTAGATGTTGTAAAATTACCTCTTTTGTTACTCTATTTTGTTCTCCACTCCACCCTGCATAACTTCTCTTCCTTTTTACCTTAATTGCATTCTTATCTTAGATCACCTCCTCAACTTGAATAGCTATTGCTAATAATGTAGTATAATTGGTTGGCTTGACTACTAATCCATCTTAAATTTCTAACATCAATCCCTCTTAAACTTTTAGCACTTTAATTCATTTGTAGCTAAAAACTCTAGGGATATCTCGAGAGTTTAACAAATTATACTTCATAATCTACCATTGTCATGTCATTTTGCTTTAACTGGAAAAAAAATCCATCTTTGTGTTATCGAAGTATACCATTGGTGAGTACTTATTTGTAAACTCTCTTAGAAAATCATCCCAATACAAAGTTAGTGGTTGAGTAATGTTACCTGAAATAGTCTCCTACCAATCCAAGGCATTCTTTTGAAGCGAAGATAATGCATACTCTAACTTTTACTTTGGTTTGCATTTAAGCTTCTTCAAGATTCTCTCAATTCTTCTAGGCCACTCCTTAGCCTTAGCAGGATCTGTAGTCCCCTTAAAGTCAATTGTCCCTTGCTTCCTCAACCTGTCATAATTCTTGTCTATAACAAGTATGCATATATTTGTACTTCAAATCTCTACATCATCTCAGCAGACTATTCGATATTTGGGTTTACAGCCATAGATGGATTATTCCCTGACATCTCAAGATCCTCTATAACATGGTCTAAATGCTCACGAGTATGAACAAACTCAACAGACTCTACAAGGTGCATCCATACTCTTATATGCCAATGCACGTAAGTATTATCAAAATGCATATATCATATACCACACATTCATATTACACATGTTTATAGAACCATTTACTTGTTTTGATACTATTTAAATGTGACATCCCTTTCAATTTTGTTTTGTTTATTAATTTTAATTAGTTTATTAGGTTGCTTGAGTTATTAATCCATATTTAACATTCATTTTCAAGCACAAGTGTTAACTCATTCATAGAGTATGAAGTACTAAAGTGTCATAACAACATTAAAATTCTCTTATGTCATCCTATTATCATTATGGGTTCCATCTTCTTTTGTTTGAACACTACATATCTTATTTTACAAATTAGCAAAAATACATGGCTAAAGAACAAAACATTAAAAGATTGCATACTAGCCTAATCGCTATGAAATTGCTAGACAACGACTTTAAACTGCAAACTGGATGCAATCCTTAGTCTACTTTTCTCGAAAGAATATTAAATGCAAATGAATGAATTTGCATACTCAATAAGTAAATCATTATGGATGCTTAAATCACAAATAGTACAACAAGCATTTAAATATAAATAATCCATCACCCATCCATACATGTCATAAAGAATTTCCAATCTTTGTTGCCACATAGACTATCATTTGTTGTTGCCATTTAAACTATAGGATATTCATGCCACACAGGCTATCATATGTTGTTGTCACGTAGACTATCATATGTTATTGTCATATAGACTATCAAATGTTATTACCACACAAGTTATCATATATTATTGCCATATAGGCTATAGATATCATTGCCATGCAAGTTATCATATGTTATTATCACATAGGCTATAGATATCATTGTCATACAGACTATCATATATTATCACCATACATGTCATAAGATATCATTACCACAGGTTGTCAACTGTTGTTACCACACAAACTATTATATGTCGTCGCCAAACATGCTATAAAAATGTTGTTATTTGCTTAAACAATATCAAATAATAATTCCTCAGCAATGCATTTATAGATCCAACAAAATTCTGACAATACAATGACTAATAACAACACCCATTAACCTTGGAAAATAATATCATAACATACTTTCATTCTTAAACCATAATTTATCAACATCTCATAAAAATAAATAATTCAAAATCTAACAATCTTTTTATTCAAGTATTCATCAACATTATCTCATTAAATAACATTTCAATCTATGGAATTTATGTCGATAGCATTTAAATAATCACATGTTTAAGTACCATTAACTATTTAATGTTAGGAATTTGTAGAATAAGCATAACAAAAAAATGAATTTTTCTATATTGAATCCCACTAAGGATCCATGTGATTCGATTAAATAGAAAAGAAGGATGTGAAAACCTTACTAATTTGAACATAAGAAATGAGATTAATGGAAGGTAGAGAGAGGGTTTAGATTGGTAACACCCAACCTCCAGCTTGGAGTGTAGATTGTCAAATTCAGACGCTACCAAATTAATGAACATCTGCTATAGGTATCCATAAAAATAGGTTGTTTCCAAAATGGAAGTGTGCTAGTACTAGGATTTTTCTCTCTCTAAACCATTTTCTAAAAACATGAATGTTTGGTGTGTTTTAGAAAACCCTAAAACGTACATATATATCTTAACTATTAAGATATTTAATGTCAACTTTGTATGTTAAAAGATACAAATAAGATAATATTCTATTTCGTTTTAACATTTAAAACAAAATAAATATCTAAAATAATTTATATGATATCTCTGATTATCTTAATTATAAATAGAGAGAGTAGTAAAATATAATTTCACTTTGGGTCTATTCTATGTGTGAGACCTTATAGGTTCACATAATGTTAGAAGTGGCCTTAAAAATCTATTTTGGCTCATAAGTCATAAATGACATTTAGCAAGACATTATGACTACCTAAATTAAGTGAAGGTCAATGATTTGATCTAACCTATTTTACCAATAGTATTATAATCCTTTTGTCACATTATATCTTAATTCAACATAAGGCATGGATAATGTCATCCTTATACAGTTCAGTTATTTCTCGATCTTTAAGTAGACTAATGTAAAATGACATTGATAACCTTTATCAATTCATTTTTGCATGATCATGCAATCTCTTTAGTCTAACTTATTGAGAGGCACATGGATATATTTTTCATAAATATATGAGGGACAAATTCCTTCTCAATAACTCATTTTTCTCTATATAATTTACTTCATGTCCAATATTAGTCTATATAATTGTCTTGTTAAAGATAATGTTAGACTGTATCAAAACATGAAATTCATCATATTAGAATTCATGATGATTTTCATATCAGAGGATTAAATTAGTACTATTGCATGAGAATCATTTATGACTGTTTATCCATGTAGTATTCTCATAGTGATTCAATCCAATAAAATATTTCTCAGACATGTATATATGTATTTGACTTAATAGCACATATACATGACTAGTAAAACATAATCATCAATCAAACACACAATAGTCTTCATTCATTATTATCTCAACAACAATGATCAATTAGAGATAATTTAGAATAGAAATTTTTTACACCTAAAGGTTTTACAATCAAGTCACGTACTTGATGACATAAGGTAGAATTAACTATTCATGAAATTTATAATTTATCCATAAACAAAATACCAAAGAGATATTTAATAAAATTGCAACCATGACATTGTTAAGAAAATATCTATTATATAAATTGGCTAGGGCACATAACTAACGTTTACTAATCTCTTCCTTCAAGCTATTAAGCCGTGAATGGTCTCGACTTATTCTCAATATTATCTTTAATGCATCTACCACATATCTCAATATCCAAAATCAATCCATGGTGATAAAGTAATATTTTTATCTCGTTATGCATATATGCTCTAGTAAAATATCATGACTTTAATAAGCTATTTCCATAATTACTTTTTCCTTCAAAAATGCAAATGACTTGATTTTTTTTCACTTAAACTAAACATATATACATACAACACATCCAAAATTCAGCCCAAAATATGCACTATACAATTTATGGTGAATTTTATAAATTTGCCATGTTCCTAATACAATTATACACTAAACAGTCCCATATACTTATCCATATCTCAAAATGTAGAAGTCCAATTGAAAAATTGCATGAGAGCCAATTATTTAACATATAAATGAACATTTGTCATGTTTTGCACATGCTTTAGTTTAAGGTCCTCGAAAGAAATGATCAATCTCAGACTTTGCAGGCATGAGCAAGTTCAGGATCAATCCTAATCAAAAAGACATATTTGTTAACACACAAAATATTAAGCAAACTGTTTTACAAGAATTTAGAAAAGATATAAAGATATAACTTTTATGTTTTTAACTTCACCTAATTCCCCTGATAGACCTATGAAATCCTAGAAAAACATAACCAATAAACTGAGCAAATTTCAAATAGGAATCAGTCATAATTAAAGAGTAATATCTTTTCACACATAACTTATTAGCAAAACTATTTTATAGGAATTTAGATGGGATATAAACCTTCAACTTTCATTTTATTACTTGACTAATTCTTCTTTTAGGTTTATGAAATCATGAGTACATCATTTTGCTCTTAAAATAGAATAAAAATGAATTCAGCTTATATTCTCTCTCAATAACTTCTCACACATGAATCCTAACTTTAATTACTTTATAATCCCCTTTATTTTTCATGATTAATATGCCATGGAGGAGAAATTTTCATGAAGAAATAATTATAAAATCACATACCTTTTGCCAATGCAAGAAAACTACAAAATTCTTCCTAGTTAACTTCTTGTTCTCCCCTTTCTCATTCTCCTTCTCTTTCTTCCTTCTCTTCTTTATTTTCGTTTTTCTTTATCTCTTTTCTCTCCATTTTCTCATGTATCCCCTTTTTTCTACTTTCTTATCAACCTCTAATGGTAGAAAATTCTAATTCGTATTCTTAATCTAATAGGACAAAAGATTGGTGTTTTGTTCCTATTAGTTGAAAGTTTAAATTTTCTATCCTTACATATTTAATAAGTCCTAAGATACCCTTATTTAAGTTATAATAAAATGCATATTATTTGTGACAATTTGTTATGCAACTATGCATACATCATATGTATATTGAAATGCCTCAAATGCGATGATGAAAATGTTACTGTTATGCTTATAACATGTGACGTATATGTGAAAATATAACACAATTAAAATACAAATGAATTAGGTTAAGGATGTTATATAATGGCTTTTTTATGGACCAAAAACCCAAGAAAATTGTCGATTGAGAGTATGAATGCACATCTCAAAGGGTCCATCTTTAATTTATATTCCCTCATTTGTTCAAATGATTTCTTGAGTTTGGCTAAGTGGTCCTTTTTACATTGGGATTTTACAAGCACATCATCAATGTATACTTTTATGGATTTCTCAATCAAGTCATGGAAAATACGGTTCATCATCTTTTTGTAGGTAGCCCCAAAATTCTTTAGACATAATGACATAACCACCCATTCATAGACTTTAATCAGTCCAAAACATTTGAAGATTAAGTTTATCACATTCTCTTTTGTGATCTTTATTTGATTATACCTTGAGTGCTCATCTATGACACTGAGGATCATGTTGCATGTTATCGTGTGTACCATCATATCAGCTGTAGGCATGGGATATTCATCTTTGGATGTAGCTAAATTTAAACTTTTCATTCTTCCTTATTACTAAGATGATATTAGATACCAATTCTACATATATAGCCATTTAGATGAAACCAACGACCAATACCCTTTTGACTTATTCTTTAACAAACACTTTGACTTTATTTAACATTCTTCTAATTGGTTGTTTGAACAGATGATATCTATTCTTGATTAGTAAACAATGTTTCACTGGTGATGATCCAATCCTAACATTTAAAAGCAATCCCAAGCAAAGCAATCTTTAAATTCTCTTATTAGTGAGATAAATTTGGCCTCAAATTTTGCATTCAACTTTTCACTTATAAATATAGGCTGAGGTAAATCCTCCATTCTTAATTTTACTTCCTTTAAGGGATCTTGAGTCTCGATCAATTGATCATTGAGCTTATTAGGGGCAATTTTGAAATCTGAGACACATAGTTGAGTTGTGTGTTCTCTTCACTCATCCTTACATATTCACTCAATAGTGGCTATAAAATTATACTTTAAGATCAGCCTCTTAATCATCTTGAAGCACTCCCTCATTGTGGCTAATTTAACCATCATATTTGATAATCAATAAATGACCTTCCATGCTAATAGTTGTGGGATGCTGGAGTTTTGACATTAAGACCCTCAGTTGATCAAGCTTTGAGATACTTTGGTATTCTTAGGATGTCCCTTTGAAAATATTCTTGAAATTCATCTTGCCCTAGTACATTGCTACATCTACTAGATGAACAACCTCAATGAATGATTTGGGGTCACCATGTGTTACTTCAATCTCACTGGCTGGCCTTTATATTACATCATTTGATGTAAAGTAAATGTGATGGTACAATTAGCATGAATCCAATCCCTTCCTAATAATAAATTGTAACTTTCATTCATATCAACTATGAAGAAATACTCCCAAATTTTATATTATCCAATCAACTTAATATACCCATTTATTAAGGTTTCTTCTCTAATGAAATCTCTCATTAACGTATCAACCCTTTTGACCCGATCTTTTGTTAGGTCGATTTTCTTCAAGAACTTCATCAATGTGATTGAGACCCTAGATTTAGTGTCTATAAATACCTTATTCATTAGGACCACATTCAATTCAACCTTTACATATAATTGTCAAATATGATTTGTCTAGAAAAGTGGGGATTATTGTAGAGTCGTAATTGTTCCCTTATCCTTTACTTGATCATTTGAGTTTGGGCAAATCACATTCCCCTCAAGCATAGACTGCTACCTAAGCCTAGCTGAAAATTCTAGTGGGAGGATACACACCATGTTTACATCGACTTTTTTTCTTCCTTTTGCAAATGATTCCCCTTTTGTAAGTTGTTCATCCTCATATTTCTTAGGACCTTAAAACTTTATGAATTTGCACTTATTATAGTAGATCTCAACATCATATGACTTTGTTTTATTATTAGGCTGATATTTCCTTTTATAAACCTTAAGCCTTTTTTTTTTCTTATTTAGGCCTGAGTTCTTTAATTTCGTTGTAATGTTGAGCCTTTACTTTTTTTCTACACTTCATGAGGCTTTCACCTCATACAACTCAGCCCAAAATTATTACTTTCACCTTTAGAAACATCTCTTTTGAGTCTTAGTAAGCTACGTATGAGATGAATGCCTAAAGGCCAATCGGTCAAAGACTCCTTTCTTGGGACTGTGGTCTTCCCACTTGTCCTTAGTAGTTAGATTCAATCTAAAAGTCTTTTTTGACTTATTTTGTTGTTGCATTATAGCCTAAGTGATAAGCTTCTACAACATGATGTTTCAAAGCAAATGTATCATTTAGTCGAGTCTAGCCCATGTGCCTAGTTTTGACTCCCTTTTTCATATGCTTAACCATCCTTCTAGTGCTTTACAATACATGGAAATAAGAGGTATTTTGTAAGGCTTGAAACTTGATTCTTAAGCTCTTTCATAAATGGGGATTCCTTCCCTTAAGTGATGAGCATGAAGAGGCTAAATTTGATGAAATAGTGAAGATTTTAATGATATAATGATGATTAATTAGGATATAATATGAGTTTGAAAGAATGACTAAAGTATATAAGGTGAAAAAAGCTAAGCCATAATGAGGAAGTAATGTAAGTTAACATATGCAATAAATTATGATTAATGAACTTGCATGACTAATGGTATTAGAGGTTTAATAATGAAGACTATTTCAATATTATGTGGGGAAGAAAGTTATGCTAAAATACATATTAAAAAGAAATGAGAAAAGATGATGGAAGCTAAGTTATAAGCTAAGCTAGTGTATGATCTTTGATGGCTATTAAGGTATGTAATTATGCTTTATGATTAAATGACATAATAATGAAGTGTTTTAAATGTGCTTTAGATGCCTAGTGTTGGTATTTGAAGTATGTTGAAGGAAGGAATAAAGGGTTGAAACCAAAGCTTTTGAAAGATTTGAATGCTCTTTTTAGGCATTTTGATCTTTTCACATACTTTTATCTTTTTTTCCTACCTAACTATGACTCTAACTTCATTTTCTATTAGTATTCATGCCTAAAAATGGTATTTGAAGTGCATTGAGGAAAATAACAAAAGGGTGGAAAAATAAGTTTATGGGTTGGAAGTAGCATTTTTAGTGAACTTTTTCTAGAATACTCTATTTGGGCATTTTAGTCTTTTTGCACTCTTTTTCTTTATCTTCTGCCAAAACACAATTTTAACTCCATTTTTTTGTATAGTTTCCAACAGTCTAAAAATCATAAAAATCCTACTAAAATCACACGTCCATCCATGGCTACCAAATCAAGTTAGGAGAATCAAGCTTACTCATCCATCTTATTCCATCTTTTAAGCAAGTTGGTGACTTTCTCCTTTTTATTTTAAGTAAGTTATAATATGTCATATAAGTTATAATCTACCATATCTCTTGTATATTTGTTCTATATTTGAGTAAATGTGTTTATAATGTTTTGATCTTGATGGTGATGCAAGAGATGAAGTTTTGTGTTAGCACGACTTGAAAAGTGAGGTCTTCAAAAGGGGTTTTAGATATACTTGAAGAGCATGGTTGTTTCTCTTAGTTCTTGAAGTTTGATTATTTATTAAATTAAAACTAGTTTCTAATATTCATATTTGAGAAAGAGATTAAGTTGAGATTAAGCTTAATTAGTATTTTACACATTGGTTAAACTAAAGGCAATACTAATGTAGTATAAAATTGAAGCTTGGAAAGAAGTTGATGTATATGGATTAATTACATGAATCATTGATCATTACTGGCTTCTTAAATGTTAATTAGCATCATAAAATTTTTGTTTATGTTGAGAATTAAGACTTGGATGATATTTAACAGCTTAGTTATGTTAAGTTAGATATTGATATCTTAGTAAGCTTATGATTATTCCTTATGTAAATGAATTTTAATTGCAATGATAATTGACATAGTTTAAGTTCCTTGATATTATTTAAGTTTTGGAATGTTGTATAGCTTTATAAAATTGAGGTTTGAAGTTGTATTCATGTCTTGAAGGATGTCTGACATCCTAGTTAGAATGGAGTTAAGTATGTATAATGGACAAATGGATGGGTTTTATGAGGTCCTCATGTAAATTATGTTATAAGGCCAACTTATGTTAAATTGTGTTTCTTTATATTGCTTAACACTTTATACTTTATGATTAATGTTATATATAAAATGAGAAGATGTTTTTCATTTAGCTGGGGTAGGGTTATACATGAATGTCTTAACAAATATATCGATAGTTTATGATGAGAAAGGAGTATGTTGATGAATTTAGAAGTATAAATTGATGATTATGAAATAAGTTAAGGATTATAATTACGAATTATTATATGATTATATGGTGATATTAATGTTGATATTATGAAGGTGATAAAAGGAAAATGGTGTCAATGAGGTAAATAGAAAGGATAACAATTAGGTTATAAGTTAAAGATGATGAAAGTTATGTTCGCATGTTTGATTGATTGTTAGGACTTCATTGTCCTTATAAGGGATTTTTCCCTATTATGTTATATAATATGTTTATATTTTATGTTTTATAGATGAGTTTGAGAAACTCTTCATATTTTAGTTGTTATATTAATAATGCAATGAATGTCTATGTTTAGGCATGTATGTGGGTGAGATAATTAAAAGCAAGTAAAGATAAAACTAAGACCAAGTAAGGCTAAGGTAAAGAGATAGAGAAAGAGTAAAACCAAAGCAAGGAAGAGCTATGATTAGTAATTAAAACTGAGAGATTTTAATTGCTTTATATTTTTTGTCATGATCTAAATTTCATGTAGTGTCGATGCTAGGGAATAAGAAGGTTTAACGCCTCCAGAACCCATAGCAAGCCTGATTGTTTGTGGTTAAAACCCATTTCTAGCTCTTAGATAAGTGACACGGACTAATTTTCAAAAGAGTGCTAATAGTGTCACTCCTATGGGTGCATTTGTCTGCCATTTTTTTTATTGGGTACATAATTTAATCACTTTGATGTTCAATTTATATATCTTTTCAATTAAATTGTCTTTTCTTTTTTTTTTTTTCACTCTTTGGATCTTTAAAAAATTAGCAATGAGTCAAATGTAGTTCTAATAGTAACAGTAACTATATTAGATCATGTTTAGCTTCATATTCTGGATACATAATTTCTTCACTTTATTTAGAGAATTTATTTACTTTTTTATTCACTTTATATCATTTGAAAACATATAAAATTTTTTCATTTTTTTATTCACTTCATATGTGTTATTGAATAAATTCTATATGTGACAATTATAGCATTTAAGGTAGTCAAATAATGTATTGGGAGCTAAAAAATACGCAAATGTAGGTCGAAGCTACACTTGCACTAATCCATTTCAAAATCTCATTTGTTAAAGAGAAAAAGATTACGTAACATCATCCCATTTCATTTGGCATTTCTTTGTGAGTTGGACTTCATAAAAGGATTCACCAACCTAATCATCTTTGTAGATCTAGTTCTAGTCCCATCTCTATTCATAATCCAATTATTAGTATCAAACTGAAGAAAAAGAAGTAGAAGAAGTGTAAGCCCATTAGTGGGATAATCTTTAATCAGTTTCTCAACATGAATAGATTACTCCATTACTTGACTTATCTTACGACCAAAGACATGACTTATGGGCTTGTTAACCCTTTTAGAAGTAAGATTTATATTACTGACCGTCTTAATGTTGAGTACATACTAAAAACAAACTTCCCAAATTATGATAAGGTGCATCTTTTTCTCTTCTTTTATATATAAACTCTTTTATTAAATCCCTATGTCAAGTTATAAATTGTTTCTTAACTATTAGATGGTTTGAGCAGGGGGATTATAATTACAACAATTTGAGGAATTTTCATAGCTGATGGTGATAAGTGGTGCTAACAAAGAAAGGTGTGTGTGTGTGTGTGTGTGTGTCTATATATATATATATATATATATATATATATATATATATATATATATATTTATATATATATAGTGCTGTTTGTGTTTCATAGCGAAAAGTGATGGGATTGTGTGAGAGGTGTGAGTGGAGGGGGTGTTATGG